>JAJQOW010000236.1:0-148752 GCA_037975125.1 Latrodectus hesperus
CCAATAAACTGATATCTAGTGTGTGTACAAGATCAATGCCTACATGTAAGCATGCTTGAACTGAACATTCAGGGGTACACCACTCATTAATGCAGCAGCGCTTCACAAGTGCAATGGATCTTCTCGCACCTATCTGAAATCTTGTGGAAATATATTACAACAATTTCATTTCCCACTCTTCATTTGGTGTTGATTTTATCCAGGTAATATGCTTTTACTTAGTAGGAATTTTTAGTAAAAGAAAAGGAATCATTCTTTAAAATACAGTGATAAATCAGCATGAAAATACAATCTATTGAGAAATTCACGTGTTCCGTTAGTATCCGTTTATCTAATACTATCATTTACAATAGCAGTTTTCAGTCTGAATAAAAATGAAATTGTAGTAATTAAAAAGGAATTGTTATTTTACTGATAGTTTCCTTGGTTTTTCTATTATGTAGAAAAAGCCAATGTGTTCTTCATTTCCAATTTAAATTCTTACAGTATATGTGAAATATAACAATATAAAAAACACAATTTTTCAGTTAAAACTAGTTAATTACTTTCATTTAATAGTTCTTATGAATTAATTCTATTTAATATCAGAACATAATAAACACTTAAAAACAACATAATAGAAGTTCTACCCTAGATAAACTAATTAACCCCATTTCTCGAACTTTATTAGATTTTATCAAAGCAATTAATTGGATTCTAACTGTATATATTAAGAAAATTCTCAAATAAGTATTAACACCAGTTAATGACAAATGTTTACAACCATTAAATAAAAAAATTACTACAGAAGTCATTCTGATTAACTCTCCATTCTATTATATTTAAACCATAATAAAAATCTAGTTAACCACTCCACTATAGACGCTATAGTAAAAAGTGGCACACATATTTATAAATTTTCAATCTTAGCTTTTCTTTTCTTTACGAAAAATAAATAAAACTGTCATATTAAAATGGAAATTGTTAATAAGAATAATTCAAACAAAGAAAATAACAAATTCATAATTGTTCTTCAATGCGACAACAATGAAAAGATTCAATGAAATAATTCGATTGGGTGACGAAGCTGAAGTTGTAATCGTGCTAAATGGAATAAAGGGTCCAAATACATAAAAGAATAAAATATTTAAAAAACAGAGAATTTAATATCGGGTCTGATACATTTGCAATTCTGCCACGTAGATGCTGTCGAAAGTGCGATGAAAAAACCATTTCGGATGAAAGGACACACACACACATATATACATATATACATAGAGAGAGAGAGAGAGAGAGAGAGAGAGAGAGAGAGAGAGAGAGAAAGAGAGAAAAAAGAGAGAAGGAGTAGGTTTGGTTTGGTTTGTCGCTCAACGGTCATTTTTTGCACACGAGGGCTAATTAGACCGGGACCTATGGTTTAAAGTGGATTCCGAACCACTACAAACATCCATGCCCAAGGTGGGATTTGAACCCACGAACTGTTGAACTGAAGGCAAGAGCGCTAACCATTCGGCTGCCAGCTCGGCGAGAGAGAGAAGGAGAGGAATTTTATCAATTAAAGAATTAATTGCAAAATATTTCTTAAAAAGGCTTTTCAAAATTAAAAAATAAAATACATTCGAAGAATAACAGTTAAATTCCAAGATCACATTTTATCACGTGTTATTTTTGATGAAACAGAAATTATATATGGGTTTGGAAAAAATATTTTAACGGTATTTATCGATACAAGGGAAGGATGACCATACGACCGTCATTGTAAGGAATAATTTTTCATAGATGACTGATTATCGTGATTGCTATGTTTCAGGTAATAAAATCCATGTATAATGTATATATTCTTCAAAAAATAAATAATAATAAATAAATAAAAAATAAACATCATTCCTGGCATACACAAGTCACTACAAAAGAGCATATAATTCAAAAAACTATAACTATATCCAGACTTCTAAATTAAGAAAATGTACGAACTGTACATATGAAGCAACGTGATGTAGAAAATATACAGCCAGTGAATTAATATTATTACAAGGAATTTTCAATGGAATTTAATTCGAATTTCACTGTGGAAAAAGTGAATGATAAAATTCAAAAAACCTAAAAATTTGCAAAAGGCTGAACAATCTCGTAAAAGCATGTCTGCAGATCGGATGGCAACATCTGAAGTTTATGTCTTTTCTTTAGACTTTGAAAAAGCTTTACTTTTTCCAAAATTAGCTATATAGGTAGCTTACTATAAGTGAAATCTAAATTCAAAATATCGGATGTCATGATCGTAATGTTCATCTACTCCTATGACCAGAACCGAATGAGACAGAAACGTCTCAGGATATTTCATGTTTAGTAGAGTATAAGAATACATTTTTGTTAAAAATTGTAAAAATTAATAAAATCTAATGATACTTATGTACTGGATAAAACAGAAATATTAACTTTTTAACTTTTACTGAGATTGCTTAAAAGTACAGAAAACAAATTGAATAAACTAAAATGAAATTTTCAGTAAGTGGATGTAGTAACTAGCAAGATGATTACAATTTGCAATTTCGAATCCCACAAGCAAAAATAAACCAAAACATTTCCTTACCAGAAGACTGGTATACTTTAATAAAAATATGCAAAATGTATCGTTTCATATTGTTCAAATAACACATCAGGATTTTTCCTCCACAAGTATTTTACAAATTATCTATCAACAGAAAGGTAAATTACAGGGACAGCAGTAAATTTGCTGAAAGTGCAATAGATATAATTAGAAAAGTCGGCACCTGACCTCATACAATTCAAGTGCATTGCTCAGATGATCATACATAATTTAAAGCTATTAGTACAAGAAAATGTGCAGCAGTTAGATCACTGAGACCAACTCGAAAGATTAGGGCAGAAGAAAAAAGGAAAGGTATGATCGGCTTGTTGAAATTCATTCCTTTTATTACGCACAAGTATTATAAAAAATTTAAGGACTAATTGGCATGACAGAACCTCAAATAAAGCAAACGAAAGACATCATTTATATTTTATTAATCCGATTTAAAGAAAGTAATATTTGTAATATTATATCTGTAACAGAACAGTTATTATTCATTTCTGCTACGAATCTTTGATAAAACAGAATTACACAATGAAATCTTCCCGTAGACTGAATTTGAATTAATAATTTTCTTTTCACTTGCCAAAGGAATTGACTCATTCAATCACAAAAAAATTATAGATGATAACTATTCAAATGATATTTTATCTTATTCTTTCTGCGTATTAAGATGCATATGCAGTAAATATATATACATAGTATTTTTAAGTTTTTAATTAAAAAGGGATTTTAGAAGACAATATGTACTATTTTATTCTCTTTCTAAAGTTTTTTGTTAAATTAATACTTTCGCCAACCAAGACATACGCGTATAGGATTATTAAGGCAGTGAATATTTTTACATATAATTTAAAAAACAATGAGATTATTGATATAAAATTTTATCTAGTATAATAGTTAAATAATCTATTAAAACTATAAAGAATTCGTTATAATAGATATCTTTTTAATAAAATTATATTCAAAAAGCTTATATTTTATCAGAATATAAAATTTATGTGCAATTTAAATATTTTTATAAAAATCTTATAATTGTATGATTATCATTGAATTATTTTTTTTAATTTAAGGAAAAATTTTAATAATTTTCAGAATAAGACAGAGAATATAATAAAATGACAATATGCCTATTTAAATTGTTAAATCAGTAAAAATTAGATTACAAAAATGAAAAAAAAAAGGTTGTTACCTCACTTACGATATTTCATTTCCCAGTCGCCCAGGAAGGTTCTGCGGTACCCAGAAATCTCACCCCACGAGACATGAAAGGAAAAATATTGAAAAAAAAAATGAATATCAGCATTCATAAGATTATGAACATGTTATAATATTGTCGACAAAAATACTTGAGCTATGTAAGTAGTGAACAAATAAAAATTCTGCAAGTAAGAATAAATAACTTAAATTTAAAAATTGAATTTAATACATTGCTCTTATGTATAACAGTAAAGAAAATCAAAACATATTGCCAAAAAATTTTAATATATAAAACCAGAATAAATCATTAATTAAGTAATTTGTATATTTACTCGATGCTCTTTGAAAATTGTCAATAGAATTTAAAAAAAATTGTAACCGATTGCATACTTGTATTTTTCTTGCTTAAAGGTATAAATATCAATATTATCTTGCAAATATACATACCAAAAAATAAAAACTTAATAAAAAATGAATGGCAAACTATAGCAAATAAACTTTTGGAATATTAACTATAGGTGTAAAGTATATACTAGTTATAAAATTTAATTTGCCAAAGGAGTAGCAGCTGTCCATAAAATGTTTACGCGTGAGAAATTATATTACATCACAGATCTGAAAGATATTAATTATTCAGTTTGGTTTGTTTGTCGCTCAACGGTCATTTTTTGCACACGAGGGCTAATTAGACCGGGAACTACGGGTTAAAGTGGATTCCGAACCACTACAAACATCCATGCCCAAGGTGGGATTCGAACCCACTAACTGTTGAACCGAAGGCAAGAGTGCTAACCATTCGGCTGCCAGATCGGCATATTAAATACACAGAATAAATCCATAATTAATTTGTAACTGGTACCATAACAGCAAAACATCTAGTTAAGAAAATATGCACAATGTCATTATAATTTTATTGCAAGGTGAAGAAATTTTCATATTGAAGCAAAACCAAATGAAAGTTTAATTAATGTAATTAAATTTTATAAATATCGTTTTAGAGGACACTATGTCATTTATCGATAATATCGATTGATATATTATGAATTTTATGAGCTTTCCCCATTGATTTAATAATTTATTCTAGAAAGGATGCAGTTACTGAATGTGTCAACTTCGTTTTAAATTATTGAAAATAATAAGTGAATTGTTTTCAAGCCATAAAAATAAAATCAAAGAAATACGTGTAGTTTTTCTAATTTTAAGTATGCATTTTGGAAAGCTTATATGAAATATTTACAAATTAACTCAGAAAAACAATTTGTAAAATCTTACATCAAAAACACTGATCTGACTGCCCGTTGTGGGCCCCAGGCCTTCTATGTTAAATCTAACATTATATTCGGCAGAAGCATGATAAATTTAAATTCAAAAATAAATGTACTTATATTATTATCTTCCACTACCTGGGGCTTGAGCAGCTACCAGGCGCGTCGGCAGGTGGTGGATAGCCGAATGTCCTGTAGAAATGACAGGATAGCCTTGAATATAGAATCAGAGGCCGTGAACCAGCTCCCGTAAACCCTGGTGTTATGCGACCCGTGCCTAGGGTTATTTGGCACCGCGGTAATGGTGTCTTAATGGAGCCTCTAGTTGCCTGGCGAACTTCTAGAGTAATTTGCCTTGCCCAGTAACTTAGGGAATGCTGGGTAGACTATCATATTACCTGAGCTTATTAATTGTTGTCTTGTGGCTGAAAAGACACAAGAAATAACAAACCTCTCTGCATTTGCAGGTGAAGCCTCTGAAGTAGACCTTGCTGAAAAATACAAGGGAACTCAGAGGCAATCTAGTGAAGGGGCAGCAATGAATCCTTCACAGGAGATAGAAGTGACCTCCAAACCATCTTCTGGTGAAAGTCAGGAAGATATCGCTAGCATGACTGACTCTCTGACCAGAGGAAACGGCCAAGCATATCATATACGAATGCGAGGCTCTTGCCCCCTCCCTAGATTAACTTCTTTAGGCATCATCCATACTAGAGAGTTACACCTAGACTCCATAAAAAAGTTATCGGACTTTATTATAAAGTGGGTGACCTGAGCAACTGGAACTAGGAAACATTGGGTTTGGAGTTAACAGTACAAAATGCTGATTAAAGCAGAGGGGCTAATGACATACAAATCCCAACCTTAAGAAGAAGAAGATCTTCCACTATAATCTCAGAATAATAAAAAACAATTTAAATATACTGTTTTCAATATTTCTTAAATACTTGATTGCTTTATTCACCTTCACAACAGTTTTGTGAATTATTATTTAAAAAACTTGAAAAGCTTACCCCAATGAAGCTTAAAAATATTCGGTTATTTAAATCTTTAAGAAAACATTTTCTTAATAAAATAATTAATTCCAACAGAAAATCAATATTCTACTAAACAATAAGAAATGGTCAAATAGTCAATTAAAAAATTCAGTCAGATAAATCGGAAATAATGGAATATTTTTTTTTACCTTCTTCAATTAAAATTATTTTATTTTGAGTCAAAATTGGAAAACATTTGGATTCAATACTGTTTCCAATAGTAAATGAATGCGCTCTCAAATGATATTTAAGTAGAATAAATTCATAAAAACTGAACTGATGCGTCTATTCAAAACTACAAATGATTGAATACGGGACAAAAATTTGTTAATATGAGCTAGAAAAGGTAAAAATAAGTTCGTTATTTAATTGTATTTTTTACAAAACGAAAAAATAGCCATCTATCAAGATCTTCCAAATCTAAGTCACTGATAACACGACACCCACATTTCTATTTAATAAAAAATACATCATAGTAAAAAGCTTTCTGTTTTAGTTTCTTACTAAATATAAGTAGATTGTAAAGCTTATCAGATTTAATGCTGATTTATAAAGACTAGTTTGGTGCATTGAGGAATGAGCAGCAGGTTTCAATGAAACATTTAACCAGCTTAATGACATAGCACATAAATAGAATCAGCAAATGTAAAAGCAAATGTCGCGTTAGTAAGGATAAAGTAATTGTAAATAAAATAATATATCCAGTAGTTATATAATTTACACTGTATTTTGTATAATACAGTTTCTTAATTAGTAATATTCAATATTACATTTTGAGAGGGATTAATTAAGAAAATGTACCACATTTGGATTCAAAACTACGAAATTATATACGCGAAATTATCAATTATGATCTCAAGAAGAAGATTACGTAAAAAGCCAAAGTAATTTTTAAGAAGGCAGAAATATTCAACAGCTCGGAAGAGAGGATACAATTATTTCTAATATTGCCTCAAGGCAGAAAAAAGGTTTCCAAATTACTTCAAACGAATGACTGCTACCTAACATGTATGTATCTCATGCAACTGAATATTATTTTATCTATATAAATAGAAACCTAACTCTATCCATTTAACAAATTATCGTCTAGGGTTGCAATTGAAATCGGCTGCACAGAATGGAATGAATAGAAATTTAGAAAAAAATATCCATGATATTTTAGAAAAAAATTACGAGAAACTTTGGGGAATCTCAGTAATATCTTCATTTTCGTTTGAAAATGACGAAACAAAGATATCTCCACTTCTTCAAACTTAAGAAAAGGATAATCTGTGAAATGGGATAAATTGAATTCCTATAACACAGCATGAAAGCTCTTTTGAATTACAATTATCGGCCTACGCATTAAAAAACTATATGTAAATATATAATGCATTTGAACGTATAATACAAGACAATTATTTTTCATGCACATTAAAAGAGCTCTTGCGTAAGAATCATCTCAAGGGAAAATGCACCATCCGTGCACCAAACTAAGTTATTAGAGTTTAAGAAAAATATTCTTATTAAAGGAAAATAAAATAGTTCAATATTTTTGTTCTCATTCAGATATATTTCAATAAGAAAATAAACGAACGTTCCCTCTAGGTCATAATTAAAACAATATTTTTTGATGATAAAATAAATTGAATTTAAATTATGTAGTTTGAGAGTATCCATGGATTGCAATAAAATACTTAGCAAATAAATCTACATTCAATTACATTTTTACGCACGTAAAAGAAAGTTATTTTTACTTCAATTTTTATTCGAACTTCCATGGGAATGATTTTTACAAAGAATACTAGTTTCTGTCTTTGAAAAGAGGAATCAAATATTTTGTAAAAATTAATGAATACTTTTGAATATGTAGAAAATTTTTTAAAAAAATGCAGAAAACTTTATCAAAACTCAGCTCTTTTCTATAGTGAGGAAATATTATAATAAAGTTACTTTTAAATAAATATTATATAAAGCTTCAATAAAGAATATCTTTGTCAGGAAAATTGCCCAGTAAGTATATTTTTAAATATTATATTGAAAACATTTTCCTAAGGAGCTCCCAAGCGAATCTTAAAAACATCATTGGAAAGAATCTCTGAAAATAAAGGTTAATTTAAAAATATTTAATTATTTATGATACTAACATAAGAATATTCTTGTAAACATATTTACAGCATAATAAATTCCCATGGGTTACAAAAGTCAACTCCAAGGAGGCAATCATATATATGAAACATAGCTCTTATAATTTTCTTTGTATATTCATTTTTAAGGATATTCTTACATATTACATTGAAATATCTTTCCTGAAGAGCTCCCAAGCGAATCTTTTAATCATCGCTGAGAGGACTCTATGAAAACAAGGAAATAAAGAAATATTTCCTTAGTAATTAAACTTACATAAGAATAACCTTAGTTGCTTAAAAGTAATATTTCATTTAAATAAGAGTCATTATTATACAGAGAGCATAACATATTCCCATGGGTTATACAAGTCAACTCCATGGAGGCAATTATATATATGAAACATAGCTATTTATAATTTTCTTTGTATATTCATTTTTAAGGTTATTCTTACATATTACATTGAAATATCTTTCCTGAAGAGCTCCCAAGCGAATCTTTTAATCATCGCTGAGAGGACTCTATGAAAACAAGGAAATAAAGAAATATTTCCTTAGTAATTAAACTTACATAAGAATAACCTTAGTTGCTTAAAAGTAATATTTCATTTAAATAAGAGTCATTATTATACAGACAGCATAATATATTCCCATGGGTTATACAAGTCATTTCCAAGGAGGCAATTATATATATGAATAGCTATTTATAATTTTCGTTGTATATTCATTTTTAAGGTTATTCTTACATATTACATTGACATATCTTTCCTGAAGAGCTCCCAAGCGAATCTTTTAATCATCGCTGAGAGGACTCTATGAAAACAAGGAAATAAAGAAATATTTCCTTAGTAATTAAACTTACATAAGAATAACCTTAGTTGCTTAAAATTAATATTTCATTTAAGTAAGAGTCATTATTATACAGACAGCATAATATATTCCCATGGGTTATACAAGTCATTTCCAAGGAGGCAATTATATATACGAAACATAGCTATTTATAATTTTCTTTGTATATTCATTTTTAAGGTTATTCTTACATATTACATTGAAATATCTTTCCTGAAGAGCTCCCAAGCGAATCTTTTAATCATCGCTGAGAGGACTCTATGAAAACAAGGAAATAAAGAAATATTTCCTTAGTAATTAAACTGACATAAGAATAACCTTAGTTGCTTAAAAGTAATATTTCATTTAAATAAGAGTCATTATTATACAGGCAGCATAACATTTTCCCATGGGTTATACAAGTAATCTCCAAGGAGGAAGTTAATTTACTTTATATAGTCATTTTTAAGGATATTCTTACATATTACATTGAAATACCTTTTCTGAAGTGCTCCCAAGCGAATCTTTTAATCATCGCTGAGAGGACTCTATGAAAACAAGGAAATAAAAAAATATTTCCTTAGTAATTAAATTTACTTAAAAATAACCTTAGTTGCTTAAAAGTAATATTTCATTTAAATAAGAGTCATTATTATACAGACGGCATAATATATTCCCATGGGTTATACAAGTCAACTCCAAGGAGGCAATTATATATATATATATGAAACATAGATATTTATAATTTTCTTTGTGTATTCATTTTTAAGGTTATTCTTACATATTACATTGAAGTATCTTTCCTGAAGAGCTCCCAAGCGAATCTTTTAATCATCGCTGAGAGGACTCTATGAAAACAAGGAAATAAAGAAATATTTCCTTAGTAATTAAACTGACATAAGAATAACCTTAGTTGCTTAAAAGTAATATTTCATTTAAACAAGAGTCATTATTATACAGACGGCATAATATATTCCCATGGGTTATACAAGTCAACTCCAAGGAGGCAATTATATATATATGAAACATAGCTATTTATAATTTTCTTTGCATATTCATTTTTAAGGTTATTCTTGCATATTACATTGAAATATCTTTCCTGAAGAGCTCCCAAGCGAATCTTTTAATCATCGCTGAGAGGACTCTATGAAAACAAGGAAATAAAGAAATATTTCCTTAGTAATTAAACTTACATAAGAATAACCTTAGTTGCTTAAAAGCAATATTTCTTTAAATAAGAGTTATTATTATACAGACAGCATAATATATTCCCATGGGTTATACAAGTCAACTCCAAGGAGGCAATTATATATAAGAAACATAGCTATTTATAATTTTCTTTGTGTATTCATTTTTAAGGTTATTCTTACATATTACATTGAAATATCTTTCCTAAAGAGCTCCCAAGCGAATCTTTTAATCATCGCTGAGAGGACTCATGAAAACAAGGAAATAAAGAAATATTTCCTTAGTAATTAAACTTACATAAGAATAACCTTAGTTGCTTAAAAGTAATATTTCATTTAAACAAGAGTCATTATTATACAGACAGCATAATATATTCCCATGGGTTATACAAGTCAACTCCAAGGAGGCAATTATATATATATATGAAACATAGATATTTATAATTTTCTTTGTGTATTCATTTTTAAGGTTATTCTTACATATTACATTGAAATATCTTTCCTGAAGAGCTCCCAAGCGAATCTTTTAATCATCGCTGAGAGGACTCTATGAAAACAAGGAAATAAAGAAATATTTCCTTAGCAATTAAACTTACATAAGAATAACCTTAGTTGCTTAAAAGCAATATTTCATTTAAATAAGAGTCATTATTATACAGACAGCATAATATATTCCCATGGGTTATACAAGTCCCAAGGAGGCAATTATATATACTCCAAGGAGGCAATTATATATATGAACGCATAATATACAGACGGCATAATATATTCCCATGGGTTATACAAGTCCCAAGGAGGCAATTATATATATGAAAGGAGGCAATTATATATACTCCAAGGAGGCAATTATATATATGAAACAAAGCTATTTATAATTTTCTTTGTGTATTCATTTTTAAGGTTATTCTTACATATTACATTGAAATATCTTTCCTGAAGAGCTCCCAAGCGAATCTTTTAATCATCGCTGAGAGGACTCTATGAAAACAAGGAAATAAAGAAATATTTCCTTAGCAATTAAACTTACATAAGAATAACCTTAGTTGCTTAAAAGTAATATTTCATTTAAATAAGAGTCATTATTATACAGACAGCATAATATATTCCCATGGGTTATACAAGTCAACTCCAAGGAGGCAATTATATATACGAAACATAGCTATTTATAATTTTCTTTGTATATTCATTTTTAAGGATATTCTTACATATTACATTGAAATATCTTTCCTGAAGAGCTCCCAAGCGAATCTTTTAATCATCGCTGAGAGGACTCTATGAAAACAAGGAAATAAAGAAATATTTCCTTAGTAATTAAACTTACATAAGAATAACCTTAGTTGCTTAAAAGTAATATTTCATTTAAATAAGAGTCATTATTATACAGGCAGCATAACATATTCCCATGTGTTATACAAGTAATCTCCAAGGAGGAAGTTAATTTACTTTATATAGTCATTTTTAAGGTTATTCTTACATATTACATTGAAATATCTTTCCTGAAGAGCTCCCAAGCGAATCTTTTAATCATCGCTGAGAGGACTCTATGAAAACAAGGAAATAAAGAAATATTTCCTTAGTAATTAAACTTACATAAGAATAACCTTAGTTGCTTAAAAGTAATATTTCATTTAAATAAGAGTCATTATTATACAGGCAGCATAACATATTCCCATGGGTTATACAAGTAATCTCCAAGGAGGAAGTTAATTTACTTTATATAGTCATTTTTAAGGTTATTCTTACATATTACATTGAAATATCTTTCCTGAAGAGCTCCCAAGCGAATCTTTTAATCATCGCTGAGAGGACTCTATGAAAACAAGGAAATAAAGAAATATTTCCTTAGTAATTAAACTTACATAAGAATAACCTTAGTTGCTTAAAAGTAATATTTCATTTAAATAAGAGTCATTATTATACAGGCAGCATAACATATTCCCATGTGTTATACAAGTAATCTCCAAGGAGGAAGTTAATTTACTTTATATAGTCATTTTTAAGGATATTCTTACATATTACATTGAAATACCTTTTCTGAAGTGCTCCCAAGCGAATCTTTTAATCATCGCTGAGAGGACTCTATGAAAACAAGGAAATAAAGAAATATTTCCTTAGTAATTAAACTTACATAAGAATAACCTTAGTTGCTTAAAAGTAATATTTCATTTAAATAAGAGTCATTATTATACAGGCAGCATAACATATTCCCATGTGTTATACAAGTAATCTCCAAGGAGGAAGTTAATTTACTTTATATAGTCATTTTTAAGGATATTCTTACATATTACATTGAAATACCTTTTCTGAAGTGCTCCCAAGCGAATCTTTTAATCATCGCTGAGAGGACTCTATGAAAACAAGGAAATAAAGAAATATTTCCTTAGTAATTAAACTTACATAAGAATAACCTTAGTTGCTTAAAAGTAATATTTCATTTAAATAAGAGTCATTATTATACAGGCAGCATAACATATTCCCATGTGTTATACAAGTAATCTCCAAGGAGGAAGTTAATTTACTTTATATAGTCATTTTTAAGGATATTCTTACATATTACATTGAAATACCTTTTCTGAAGTGCTCCCAAGCGAATCTTTTAATCATCGCTGAGAGGACTCTATGAAAACAAGGAAATAAAGAAATATTTCCTTAGTAATTAAACTTACATAAGAATAACCTTAGTTGCTTAAAAGTAATATTTCATTTAAATAAGAGTCATTATTATACAGGCAGCATAACATATTCCCATGTGTTATACAAGTAATCTCCAAGGAGGAAGTTAATTTACTTTATATAGTCATTTTTAAGGTTATTCTTACATATTACATTGAAATATCTTTCCTGAAGAGCTCCCAAGCGAATCTTTTAATCATCGCTGAGAGGACTCTATGAAAACAAGGAAATAAAGAAATATTTCCTTAGTAATTAAACTTACATAAGAATAACCTTAGTTGCTTAAAAGTAATATTTCATTTAAATAAGAGTCATTATTATACAGGCAGCATAACATATTCCCATGTGTTATACAAGTAATCTCCAAGGAGGAAGTTAATTTACTTTATATAGTCATTTTTAAGGATATTCTTACATATTACATTGAAATACCTTTTCTGAAGTGCTCCCAAGCGAATCTTTTAATCATCGCTGAGAGGACTCTATGAAAACAAGGAAATAAAGAAATATTTCCTTAGTAATTAAACTTACATAAGAATAACCTTAGTTGCTTAAAAGTAATATTTCATTTAAATAAGAGTCATTATTATACAGGCAGCATAACATATTCCCATGTGTTATACAAGTAATCTCCAAGGAGGAAGTTAATTTACTTTATATAGTCATTTTTAAGGATATTCTTACATATTACATTGAAATACCTTTTCTGAAGTGCTCCCAAGCGAATCTTTTAATCATCGCTGAGAGGACTCTATGAAAACAAGGAAATAAAGAAATATTTCCTTAGTAATTAAACTTACATAAGAATAACCTTAGTTGCTTAAAAGTAATATTTCATTTAAATAAGAGTCATTATTATACAGGCAGCATAACATATTCCCATGTGTTATACAAGTAATCTCCAAGGAGGAAGTTAATTTACTTTATATAGTCATTTTTAAGGATATTCTTACATATTACATTGAAATACCTTTTCTGAAGTGCTCCCAAGCGAATCTTTTAATCATCGCTGAGAGGACTCTATGAAAACAAGGAAATAAAGAAATATTTCCTTAGTAATTAAACTTACATAAGAATAACCTTAGTTGCTTAAAAGTAATATTTCATTTAAATAAGAGTCATTATTATACAGGCAGCATAACATATTCCCATGTGTTATACAAGTAATCTCCAAGGAGGAAGTTAATTTACTTTATATAGTCATTTTTAAGGATATTCTTACATATTACATTGAAATACCTTTTCTGAAGTGCTCCCAAGCGAATCTTTTAATCATCGCTGAGAGGACTATGAAAACAAGGAAATATAGAAAAATTTTAGCCAATCATACACATAAAACATTTATGATATGCTCTTTATTGAATTTGAAGAATATTCTTAATTATTACATTGAAAATTCTTTCTAAAAGAACTTTCAAGAGTATATTTTAATTTTCGCTGGAAGTATTCTTTGAATGGAATGAAATAAGGAACTTCTTAATATTGAATCTTATATCATGTAAAATTTTGCTATTAAAATAACTGTTTTATTTAAAAAAATGTTTAGTGCAGATAGAACAGGTATAGTTAATTCCGATGTATTGTACATGTCAACTCCAAGGAGGCATTGATAGATAAAATGTAATTATATATATAATCTCAATTTCACAGACACACAAGAATATTATTTAAGTTTTAAAATTATTCTTTCATATTTTTTGGGATATCTTCTATAATATTTCTCCAAGCAAATTTGATTTTCATGGATGATAAGAAAAATTTTTGAGTAAAATTAATTTAATAATTATTTGCTGAACTAGCATGCCTCTATTGCAAGCTTTTGATGTGATGTTTGTGTTTAGTTGTCCATGAAAGATTACGTTTTACACACAATATTTAAATAGTTCTAGACCCACATATCAATAAGTATTCAGACCCGTTACAGACTCTATAGTCCACGGTGGAAATCGAACCCATAAACTCTTGAAACCAAGTTTTTAAATCCTATTTCTCCTACTCGGTTTTCTTTGGGTAAGTATTTTCCAGTAAAGTGTAAATTTTGGTTCCAAAATTACGTTTTAAAATTACCGTTACTATTTATCTAGTGTTGTTCACAAATACGTTTTTCCTCATGGATTCAGGTTTGGAATAAAGATGTTAAAACAGAAAGAACAATGAGTGGGTAAGAATTCCTTTTATTTAAGACGCTTTAATGAATGAAATTGTGTTTCTTTCCCCTTGCATTATTTATTCTTTTTACTGTTGACGCTATAATAGTAAAAACAATACACGCGTTTCCTATAGTTTATAATAACAATATTTTTTCCAGAATGAGGAAATGTCATATCGATTTTCATAGAAAAATTTATTTGTTATATAGAATGAAAGGGATGTCACC
Source organism: Latrodectus hesperus (assembly GCA_037975125.1). NCBI lineage: Eukaryota > Metazoa > Arthropoda > Arachnida > Araneae > Theridiidae > Latrodectus > Latrodectus hesperus. The sequence continues at coordinate 15,242 of JAJQOW010000236.1, forward strand.
TTCCGTAAATATATTTTTTAACGGCAACAATTATACGGAGATGACAATTTTTAAAGTGTGGAAAAAGAACCACACATATCTTCCTTTAGGAAAATTGAAGTATTTCTACCGAGTAATAATTCCACCTCTTAAATAAATCAAATCTCAATATAAGCAGTCCCAAAGAGAGTTCAAACTAGCATTAACTAAGTTTTGAATAAACTCTAACAACCAAATTCAAACTTTCAAAATGAAATTGCTTTTAAATTAGCCAAAGGATATGTTCATTAGAAGGATGCAATGTTCAATCCATTCCGTGCAGTTGTTTTTGATTCAATTTCAAACAAAATTTCGGCTTGGAAAGAGAATAATAGTTTTATTTAGAGAGATAATTATAGATGTTATTTTTTGTTAAAAATTTTAATTTATTTAATAGTTTTAAAAAATTTATTATATTTCATTGTGATCAAGTAGGACATTACTCTTTAGAATAAATTGTCTCAAGTTCGATCCCCACGATTGAACAAAGAAAGACAAAATTTATTTATTTTAAACGATAAAAATAATTAGGGCACATGCGCAGAAGCGTTTTGGGTTTCCTTTCTTTCGACACGGGAATATTCGTCCCACTCTCTATGGAATGTTCTCTATGGGAATTTACGAAGTTAATATTGAAATATTTTTTATTAGCAGGTCTTCAGTGTGTGGTCAAAATTTAAATTTAGCAATTAAGGAATATACAGTATTCTTCGTTAGTTCTTTGAAAAATTTTATTAGTGTTACTTGGATAAGTAAAATTTTACATTTTAGTTGGGTTTTAATCCATCATTCATAAAATATATATAAAGCTACTTTAAAGTTTATGATGAGCAAATATTCACACAAGTGCATCTTATTTCCCTAGAATTTTTTAGCATACATATTTATTTCAATTATTCCTTTTCTTTGCATTTTTATTTTGAAAATACTTTTCATTTTGACTTCTCAAATTTTTAAAAAGAAACTGTTGAATGAAAACAATCAAGTAAAAAAATCTTTAATTTAATTTTATTTAAACCTAATTCGAAGTTAATTCAGAAAGCTAAAATTGGCTATGAATTTATGAATAAAAAAGTCTGTCATTTTATAATTTGGGTTTTTTTAGCATGTGAAAACTTTTATAGGCATTTAAAATATTTTTGAAGGCTTATAATTAAATTGTTCATAATTTTTGTATTTTATTAAAATAAAATTAAATGTATATTTTAATTAACCACATTAAATTTCAATAACGCACAAATTTTTGCAAGATGAATAACAAAGTTTGTCAGTGCTTTAAAAAAGTAACAACAAAATTATTTCAAATACTACCATGAACATTTTAAGTTTTTTGCTGTTAAATTATTTTAATTTTAAGTTCAGATTTGGCAATAGAACAAACATATTAGAATAAGATAAAAACGAACTTACTTACTGCTTGTACTTTTTAATGAATAAAACACCAGTCGATTTCTTCACGCATCATTCATTATCTTAGATTTTTACGAAAATTAAATTCAGTAAGGAAACTTAATTTCCAGAAACTCACAGAAAAATGAGAAATTCCTTGAAAATTTTATAGAAACTGCATCAGTTTGAATTCTAAAGGTTCTCTAAAGATGCTTCCATAAGGAATAAGTCAATATATTATTATAAGCTTGGTATGCTACTTTTTGTAAAGAAAATTTTGTGGAAAATTTAACTACAGTCTCTTGATAAAAAGTAAGACAGAAAATATGAAGCCAAACAGAATTTCTACATTAAGACAAAATATTCTATGGAAGCGTACCTATTAACAGTTTAATATTATAAAAATTAAAATTAACTGAAATTTTCATCAAAATTTACAAAGTTTAGAGAAATTTCACAGAAAAAAAGATATTTATCATGCCTCAAAATATTTATAAAAACAATAGTTTTAAATACTTTTCACATCACTTCAGTAGTGCTTGTATTAACTCTAACGTCAGAAAAAATTTAATTCCTTAAACCTTCACAAATAAAATAATTAGTGCAAAGAAATCCAAAGTGACTTACTCTATGTTACTTCAGCAAAATTGCACACACATTGAAGCATTAACAGTGAAGCTCGTAATTCTGTAAAAGAAATGCATGTTAAAAATTGATTAAAACCCCATTGTTTTTAAAAATATTTCTTTTACTTTTTTCTTTAATTTAATTTATAGAGACAAACTGTACGTTTTTAATTAAAATATTTTCACAATATTGATAATTATATTTTTGATTTTTAGTAATTACATAGATGCTTAAATAATTCGCATTTTTATTTCAATAATAAAATTTATATATATATATATATATATATATATATATATATATATATATGATTGTTGTCTTGGAAAACTAGTTAATTAATAATAGAAACGAGTTTTGGTAAAATGCACATATTCATTAACCAAAATACAGATCTTGAATCTTACTGATAAATAAAGAAGTGCAGTAATGTGTGGGAGATTATTCTGCAGGAGGAAAAATAAACAAGAAAACAAAAAATATTAATCCTTTTATTTAAATTATAAAAACTTATATTCATTATATTACTTTATTTAACAAAATCAATTATATTATTTACAAAGCTTCACATCCGGGCTTCTTGCTTTATTTAGCACGTATTTTCAATGAACTTGATGACAATAAGAACTGTGAGTGATTTATTTATGTCCTATAGAACAAAAATATAAATAATAGGAAAGAATTTTCTTTAAAATAAATTTATTATCCAATTAAATTGCTTAATTTTATTTTAGGGATATTTTTACTGCTGAAAATTTGGAATTTGAAAAGCATGTTTTCATTTATAGTATTTAAAATTTTCCAAAATTGAAAAATATTATTAACTTTTTTAGATATAAATTGCAATAATTCTTTTAAGTAATAATATTTTTTATAATTTATTCAATGGAAATTGTTTCACAGTTAACATTTTCATAACTAAAAAATGAGAAGGAAAGGAAGATTTTAATAACTAAATATAGAATTTTTTACTTAAAGGAGAAATAAAATGAGTATTGAAATTTGTTTTGTGCAAACTGATCTCTAATGGTTTTACAGTTATTTTCTGTTATATTTCCACTAATGAACAAATTGTTTTATTAAAAGTTCTAGGTACTAAGTATATTCAATCATAAAACTCTCTAGTGAGCCAAGTCAACAATATCAGATGCCAACTTTTCGGAGCAGAAGCTTATAGTAAAAACCTTGTGATCAAATTTCAGCAGAAAACTGATTTGGTATAATAATGTTATTTACATTAATTTAAAGGTACATGCAATTCGCTTCGTCTTGAAAGACAAAATCCAATCTTATACATTAAAAGCAAATCAAATGAGCTGTGCAGTATTTGAAAATTCATTTTAATAACGCCGTTAATAAATATTGAAATTGGAACTTATTTCATCAACTTTCAACATGTTTTCAGTAAGCGAAGAATAGATAAAAGCGTAAACACGTTCATTACAATAATTAAAAATAATCAAAAAAGCAATTATTTTTTAAAAAAATTAACTGTAGAACATTAAAAAATAAGATTCGAAGACACATTTTTTTCAACTCTAGCGGTTATGTATAGATGAAATAAAAAAATATCTTCCATTCTTGAGGTTTAAGAATTCATGAAATGGTCATCTCTTAAATTATAAACGCTTAAAATAATTTCAGTTAGGCAACTTTACAGTGGATTAGCACTGAATTATTTACTTTCAAGTTCAATTAAAAGTTCTGTAATTAAAATCTTGCATTAATATATAAACGAAATTTTAAGTTAACCTCCAGAACTGCAAAATCCTGGTCAGTTATTTTCCCATTCCGAGTAGCCGTTCATTCTAACACGATAAATTCGGTGCATAAACAGAAAAAGAATTTTATTTACATAAATCAGAGTTTGTCAACCTGTGGGACGCGGAAAATAATAATGGCAGGCATAAAAAATAAAAATAATTGACTCATAAAAATATCATAGAAAAATTTTGCTTACATTATTCATAAAAATTATTTTAATTCATACGATTTAGCAAAGTACATTCAATGATTGAAAATAAAGCAATCGACAACTGTTTTTTGGATTTCACTTTCAAATGTTAACCATGAGTAACAAGAGGTGTTGCCACCATCCTCATTCCTTTCATGACGCGACAAGTTATTGTTTAGTCTTCGTTCAATGCAGTCATTGATTAACCTTTTCTTTAATAAGCAATGGATCAGCTTTTATGAGCCTGTGCATGCCACACAAGCAGTGATGTTCAACAAATGACAAAATTAAAAACTTAGTGCAAAACGTTAAAAATCCGCAGTTTTCAGATCTTTAAAGAGGTGTTAAAAGAAAACATTGTGATGTGTATAATATGTAGAGACGAGATTGTCCTAAACCCAAGCGTATACACGTGCTTTCAAATGGATTCACGAAGCATTCGTTTCTTTCACGACATCTGCATACGGATTACAATAACAAAGATATCGATTTTTTTAACGCATAAATGAATGAAACGCAAGATGACCTCTATTTTATCACACACCTGACACAGATTCTACATATTAATGAGACTAATTTAATGTACAGAAATTTTTTGTTAATGTATTAGTTAACCACATAAACAAATGTGGTTATAGTCAACAAATAGGAGAAAACTTTATTTTACCATGTATAAAGAATACTGTTCCTCTTATGATTAACCATCAATATACAGAAAAAATAAATTAGATTCCTCTCTTAAATAGTACCGAGAAACTTTCTGAGAAAGTTTTTTACCATTATCATTTTCAAGTATGGAATTAGATCACTCTTTTTGTATTTTTAAAAATAAATACTAAAAAACACTCAGCTCTCATCTTTTAAACCAAATTTCAAAAAATTATGTTCTTCAAAACAAGCACAAGAATCTCATTAATCATATTTTATGAAAGTATTTGATGAGAAAACATATATTAATTGCATTTTTTATAATTTTATTAAAACCATTTATTACTAAATGAAATTACAAAATATTAGATAATTAAGAAACTTTGAAAAAACATATATATGAATCTTACAGTGATTTATAATTTTAAGTTTAGTGAGTCTTAATCCGGCAAGACATTTAGGCGTGTTTCAGTGTAATGTCTCATGTGATGTGACTACATGGTCACCACGTAAAATTTATAATGCAAATAAGACAATATAATTTGCAATAACAAATTTCACGAAATATAATTTTTATTAAGTGGTACATTTAAACATGATTTATTATCAAATGATACGCGAGCCACTGGTATAGATATAGCAGATACTTATTTACCATAATCTTTTGGTAATAATACATAGCTTTCATTAATAATTCATAACGATTTGTAGCCTTCGTTGATTATTATAATAAATTGCATTCATTTTAACCGATACATTTTTAACAAAACCACTCAACTGATATTCAGTCTCAAAATATAAAATTTTACTAGTTGTAAAATTTCTAAAAATCAGTCACCAGATTTAAGAAATATTAAAAAGATTCCTTAAGTGCTACACTAATGACTTTTAAAATCTGCTTTAAGTTTTGCAACAGCGTTTACTATTTAATACTAGGTTTACGGGATATGCCATTTCGAACCCTTTTATTTATTTAAACTACAAAAAATGATAGCATTTTTATATTATCTCTTTCTGATCTGACTTTTGTCCTATCGATGAAATAAGAAATACCGAAATATAATTCCTTAAAATGAAATATTGTAACACTTTATATGGTATACCTGTATGTTCATGTATGTCAATTTGAAGCTTTTTACAAGATAAACAAGAAAGTTCTTGGTGTTTTTAATGACCCAAAAGAATATGACGTGCAGAAAGAGTAGCCCAATGTTAGCCCTCGAAGTAATCACACTAATTGTAATAATTGCATAAAATATGCTGTTCTTACAAATTACTCTACCCCAAAATATTAAATGTGCTCCAAATGCAAAACATTATTCGAATAAATGTGCATCCAAAGGATTCAAGAAGTTGAAAAAGATACAATTCCTGATAGCAGAAAATAGAAATGCAACACCCCTCCCTTGTTGCTCAACAGAGGAGCGATCGAACCCGGGATCTTTCTTTCTGAGGAGTGTTGCTCTACCACTGGGCCACGGTAACGGGCTCGTGCGTATTAATTTGCTGTATTTCACATAAACAAGAGATATACATTGTAAAAGAGCCATTTATAGAAATAAAATGCTCAAGGGTTAACAGAGAAGCAGTTACATTTTTTAAACGAATAACAATAGTCTACAGCTGGACATTGTGTTATGCATCACATTTATTTCAAAATACGTTACGTTGAGATTTAGAATACATAGACCACTATCCTTTTACTCTGATATTAATAAAACACTCTTAATTCTACATATAAGTAGTTAGTTTCTAATAAGATTTTTAATGTTAATGATATAAACAACAAAATAATTGATATAAGCAATAAAATTTTAAATTCGCTATGCAGGAAAATGTGATGTTTAGGATCTTCATCACTATGTGATTAAGTATTCAAATTCTAAACATTATGATTGCTACTGTTACTCATCGATTCAAAAACTAGTTCCATAAAAATTGCGTTAAACATAAATATACAAATAAACGGTAAATGTACTTCTTTTATTGTGCTAAAATTATAATAGAATAAAAAAAATTAAGCAAATACATTCAATCAAAAAATAAAAATCTCGTGCAATTACCAAATAAAATACTAATTAAAAATCCACAAAAAGACGTTCTATTTTTACATATTAAAAACCATTATGTAACATTATATTTTTTGTTTGACACAAACAAATTTAAAATAAAATATATTCTTTACGTGGCAAACAAATTTAAAAACGGATACTAATTCCAAGCGAAAATTATCACTGCCAGTAAGACCGCGTCAATCTTAATCGTCATCGTAGTACAAATGGCTAATGAACGCTTTAAATAATTGCGATATTATGGAACAACGCTGATTAACATTAAATCTTCTACCGGAAAGTTCTGTCCATTTTCTGGAATAGAACAAAATAGTAATATTTCGTAACGCGAATAAACTTTATGAAATAATATGATTGCCAAATTATTATTAATGATTTCTTGCCAGTATGAGAGTAATTTGTAAACCCCATTTTTGAAAAAATGTTTAATTTTCTCATGCAAAAATTGAAACAGTGCTTGATGGATAGCTTCTTCACTTTTGAATTTTTTAGCCTTCAAAAACTTCTGCCAAACAAAAACAAGTATATTTGGAGGTTGGTAAGTTCGGAGAATAGGGTATATGGGACAAAATTTCTCAGCCTATTTCTGCAATTTTTGACGAACACTTTTCTTGGCCTCTTTCTTGGAACATTGCAGGTCTCTCTTCTTGGACCACTCCTTTTACATTATCCAGTTGGCGACAATACTTTTCTGAATTTAACTTTACGCTTAATTTTTAATGCTCATAAGGTATTGGTCTTCAAATGTCCCACTATATATGTAGCATTCTCTATTTCAGAGTCAAATTTTTTTAGAGTTTTAAAGGCTAGATTTTTTTTCCGCACAATATACCCTTTTCCTGACGATGTTTTCATAGGGAATCCACTTTTCATCCCCAGTTGTCATCCGGTTCAAGAAAGGCTCGATTCTGTTCCGAACAAGAGATGAACCTATGACGACTCGGATCAAAATTTTTTGACTTAGTTCACGTGGCACTCATTTTGAATATGTCAAAGCTAATCCTATATTCTGAATAGGGTCCGAAATAGCTTGTTGCTAAATTAAGCTTATTGCGATTTCCGATTTTTTCAGAAAAAAATTTTGCTCTAAAATGGTTTTTAACAACACCATCATCGATCAACGGACAGAATTTTCCGGTAGATTTGATACTTTAAATTTTCATTCCCATATAAATACTAAATAAATTACGATTCTTCTGTCTGAAGAGTTAAGACTATATATTAAACGTTTCTAATACCAAATATATTGTTAACACACTGACATTTGATTAAATACAATTTATCAAATATATTAAAAATATGCAATTTAGTTATTTTTCTAAAAGTAGAATTACGTGACACTTTAACCAACCTACTCCTTGTTTTTTTTTTTTTTTTTTTTTTACACATACTAGAATTCCATAATGGACGCTTAAAAATGAAGAACCAAGTTAGCTGTCCAATGGTTGGAGCACAGACTTTCCATTCAACAGTTTGTGAAACCGAATCCCACTTTAGGTATGGTTATTTGTTAATTCGCTATTCAGTTTAAACTGAAGTTCCCTGCTGAATTAGTCCTCTTGTGTAAAAAAAATAGTCATTGAGAAAAAAAACCCAATAAAAAATGAAGATGTATAAGATACTGGAAGATTCAGTGCATACAAAAGGTTTTTATTGTATTCACATATTGTTAATGACAGAACCCAAGAAAACCAGAAACATCCATTCTTACAGAATGTACAAACGAATTATTATCCATTAAAAATCTTACGAAGCATTCTTGTACTCCACACAACGCAGTTCGACTGTTCAATTATCCGGCTCGTTAACTAGATAATGGCTCATAGAAGCCTAAAGAATGAAAGATTTAGCTTCGATTTTAGCCATGAATATATTGGATGTCATGTCCTCTATTGACGAGCACATTTATCGATATAAGTGATAAGATTTTTTTAAAATTATTTTCGGTATGACACAGAAGTATGATCAATTATTAAAGAAAAGTCATCTCTGTCAACTCAAAAATATCGATTGATTGCGATACCCTCAAAATGGCAAACATCTTTCAGCTTTTTGAAATGCTATCTGCCGTGGTATCAAAAAATTCCATTCCCCCCTATAATTTAATAAATACAAAAAGAAAATAAAAAACAAATCGTGTGAAACAGGAAATCTAAATATTTTACTAAAATAATTGGAAATAAAATATTTATAATCAATGAAATGCATTTCCTTGATTTAATACCATTATTATTAATAAAAAATACCAATACCAATACTTTTCCGATACACACTAACCTACTTTGTACGGAAAATAGGGACCGCATAAAATTTGCTCTAAAATTTTTTCGAGTAAATTGAAAAGCATTTTTATTTGCACAAGTCTCACTATGGAAACAACTGAAAACCTTACGAAATAACTAAAAAAAATGCTTTGAAGAATGTCAATGAAGAGTGAGCGATCGGTTAATGGTCAGTTCGGACAGCGATAGGTTTGTTTCTTGCTCAACGGTTTTTTTTGCACACGAGAACTAATTAGACCGGAACCTTCGGTTTATAGTGGATTCCGAACCACTACAAATATCCATGCTCAAGGTGGGATTCGAACCCACGAACTGTTGAATCGAAGGCAAGAGCGCTAACCATTCGGCTGCCAGCTCGGCTTTGCACACGAGGGCTAATTATACCGGGACCTACGGTTTAAAGTGGATTCCGAACCACTACAAACATCCATGCCCAAAGTAGGATTCGAACCCACGAACTGTTGAACCGAAGGCAAGAGCGCTAACCATTCGGCTGCCAGCTCGGCAGTTCGGACAGCGAATAAATCAGGTGACTTCACTAAGGATTTTTGTGTTCGGATAATGAATTGAAACTTACAGGGTGATCTTTTTTAAAGTGACAGTGTTTGGAGCGTCCTGTAGCGCGATCTATAAGCCGAAATGACACCAAACTTGGTATTTAGACTAATCAAGACATGGGGAAAAAATTCCGTAAAAAAAAGTTTTAGTTCAAATGTCACCGCTAGGGGATTTTATGGCACTGCTGTAGTTTACAATATCGAGAATCAGCATAAAAGACAGGTATCAAAGCAAAATGCAAATATTGTTCGATGACAGTGCCAGTAACAGGGGCTATAAAAGCTAGCAGTAGACAGCTCCTACAAATAATCAGCTGAAGTAAACGAGCTCCAGTGGCCATGCCTCTCACTTACCGGAACGTGCGTTGATGTTGGTGGAGGATCAAATTTGTCTATTCTAAAGGACAACATAACAAAGACAGAATGCACGGTGTTATTTCTGAGAACGGAGCACACATGGAATGTGGTCTAATTCCTCACCGGAGAAGTTAATGTAATAAATAAACATTAATAATTTAATTGTACGATTGTATGTGTCAGTATTTCTCTTTTCTCACATTTTATACATTGTAAAGCACCACAAAATGACCTAGTGGCGATTTTTGGAACTAAAATTTTTTTCACGGAATCATTTTTCCCCTGTCTTGATTTGTTTGAATATCAAGTTTGGTGCCATTCCGGCTATTAGATCGCGCTACAGGGCGCTCCAAATACTGTCACTTTAAAAAAGATAACCCTGTATTCTAAGGAATTTTATCGGTTTTCGGAGAGGTTAACCAAACCCAATGGATCTAAAACCGTTTTTCATCTCTCTTGAATTATGTTGAATTAAACTTCAAAATTCTATTTTATAGAAATATTTTTTCCAATGGTATATTTACAGTCTAAGTAGACCGTTAGTTTCAGTTTTGAATTCATTAAAAACCGAAACTGATTTCATTATGAGGGATTTCATTTTGGGAGGATGACAGAGCAATTGTCTCAGAATGACCTGCAAACCAAGCTGATGTCACAAGGGCTGGGGATTTCTACACAACGACAATGCTATTAATCACATCAGGAACAGAGAGAAAAGCAATCGACATTGGACATGTTCTTTAACGCCCCATAAACAAAAAAAAAAAAAAAAGGATTTATATGCAGCACTATCTATATGCATGATTTTGTTTAACAAATTTACCAAAAAATTATACATCGATTTTTTAAGTTAATTTTTTGTCTCCTTAAAAAGAATAAATTTTTACAAAAAAAATCTGTAAATCAATGTTATTGAACAATTCGGATAGCAAACCGTCTTGCAACAGACTATGTACGTTAACCGATCATCCACTGTATTTAAAAATTAAATAAGTGCAATATTTTTTTTTATTAAACCACTTTTTACTTAGCTGACTCATCACTTAAGCGGATCAGAGACGAATAAGAGAAGCGACACTTTGCCCTTTTCACAGCCACACAATTGAACTTCTGCTCATTCTTAAAACAAATAAAGCATGAAACGCCAACCATCTCTTTAGCAAAAGCCAAAGCGAAGCAATACGTTTCAGTAAAACCCGTACCAGCACCCCGCAGATGTTTTTCAATGTTTATTTATGATCAATGCATTTTTTGCTTTGCTACCCAAGAATTCAATTTCTGTATGTTATTGTACATCTTATTTACAAGGGAATTCTTTGAGTTCTGAGGTTGAATTATGCGATCATGTAATTCAATATAACAGATTAATGCAATATATGAGCTGAAAAACATATAAAAAATCCAAAAAATGCAATAACCGATTGAACATAGTTTTTTTTTATTCATAACATATTCTTAACCGATGGAAATTTTCATATACTACACAAAAAAGTGATACAAATGAGAGGCACAAAAACAAGTTTGAGAGTAATTTGTATACTCCCTCACAGTCTCATTCAATTAATATAAAGAAACAGAGCAGAATTTCAACCGAAATGAGCTTCACGTCTGTATGGCGTCAGTTAATTGTTAAACGAAATGATTTTATTGGAAATTATATGTGCTTCATATTGACATAACTCACAACTGCTGATTACTTCTACATTATATTATAAATTGTTGATTTCAATATATATATATAGGCGCTTGGTATTTAATTTTGTTATGTAATTAACCGTCAGCAAACAACGGTATGGAGATCCATAATTATTAATAAATTTCTGAATTTTAATTCCTTAGTAAGAATGGGAAAGTAAGAATAGGAAGAATTTATCTTTTGCTCCCATTGGTGCAGAACCTTTTGTGGGATCAATTTGAAGACCGCAACAACCAATGTTCTTAGATGGGAAAAACGGAAGATGTATGAAGCTTGGCTCAACACTACTGGTCAAACCCACGCTAAAAGTATGGTCTATGGATCATCAGCGAGGATTGCCTCTGAAATTCTAAGATGCTCTTGGCAGAAGATACGTTTAATCGTAGGCTTCATAACTGGGCACTACTATTTCAGAAAACACCTCCATAAAATGGGACTGTTTCAGCAAGACCCTATCTGCAGGAAATGTCATACGCAAGAGGAAACGGCCAAGCATATCATTTACGAATGCGAGGCTCTTGCCCTCCCTAGATTAACTTTTTTAGACATCATTCATACTAGAGAGTTACACTTAGACTCCATTAAAGGGTTATCGGGCTTTATTAATAAAGTGGGTGACCCGAGCAACTGGAACGAGGAAACATTGGTTTTGGAGTTAATAGTACAAAATGCTGATAAAAGCAGAGGTGCCCAATGACATACAAACCCAACTATAAGAAGAATGGGAAACGATGTCACTTTTATCCGACAGACCCCAGCCAAGTTGTTCTGACCTGACACACTAAAGAATTAAGATTACTGAGCCAATCAAGAGCTTTTTACTAATTTTAATATCTATGTGTAATTCATTTTCCCGTGCCCTGATACGGTCTTCACATTTCAGACACTCACACATTTGTCACTATCAATTTTTGTATGCTGGAGGTAATTCGAATAGCAACTATTCTTTAAAACGGATAACAAATTATTAGAAAAATATCAAAATTCGAAGTAGTACTCGATCTCAGCAGCTATTGAAAGGGAGGTCAAAAAGTCAAATTACAAATTGGACAATAATCATAAATTCTATTAAATGTAATGACACCGCCCAACTTGTCTAGTGGTCAGGGGCCTGACTACGGTTCAGGAGGTCCTGTGTTCGAAACCCGGTTCGGACATGGATGTACTTTCTCTCTATCTATCCTGTCTTTGTCCTTCCCTGTATGAGTGAGGCGTGAATGGTTGCCTACCCTATAAACGGGTCCCTATGGCATGAGTGTAGAACAAAGTCGTACTTTCACCTTCATGGTGCTCTGATTAAAACGAAAGACGCTTCCAATTGACTTAAAATTCGCATAGCCAAGGCATAGCGAGCTTGGCTTGTCCAAGTGTCATTAGTAACAAGTACAACAAATGTAATGATTATTGTCCAGAGGTGACGGTCCTGTTTTTTCTTCTTGTATATATATTATTGATTTTGTGTAGATATTAAGTACTTCGCTTCAATAAAAGAGGGATCGAAAATTGAAGTTTTGGTTCTTATGAGTAAACATGTATTTTATTACTATTATATTCTTCCAACTTTTTACATTTTGTTTTGTGTAAACATTTCTGGTGTCAGATGCGGGGAGACCAACGCACGATATCGTACGAGAAAAAGTTCTATTCAAGAATAATCTATTTAATACATACATCTTGAAAATTTTTATACTTCTGGTCATTTAATGTCAATAGCCTGAAAATACTTATTGAGAATTCAGAAATGAAAAGCATGTCTTCATTTGTCGATTGATGTGTGTTTTTGTTCCTCTAAAATGGTATTAATATTAAAAAATATACAAGTTAAAAGCCTTAGAAATCATTATTTTAAAAACTTTTAAAGTTTGAAGTGACTTAGCAAGGCATGATCAATATTTTATATTGAAAATGAATACATGTGTACAAATTTTAAAAATATTGGTTCACTTTGCTGAAGATAATTTTATTTAAAATAAAATAGGATTTTCTTCTCCACATAAACTAAAATCTCATTTGGTTGCATTAAAAAGAAGGAACATTTTTTGAACAGTAAATTATCTCCTTCTTTAATTCAATCAGGGGGTAATACTTATTGTATAAGCTTTTATAAAAAGAAAAATTCACTTAAAAAAAGCACGTGCTTGCGGCGAAACCTTAGAAACTACCAGCAGACCAAAAGTAGAAATTAAAAATTGGCTACTTTATTCAATTTTCTTCCACATTTGGAACTAGACTAGATAAAAAATTTCAGTGAAATTCTCTCTTATTCTATCAACATAATTAAAGTTTCATTCGTTACTCTGATAATTTTAACAATAGCAAATTAAAATTCAGGATCTGAATTAGAATAAAATTTACGATATTTAGGAATTTGAATGGATTTGCAAAGAGTTATTGGGAAAATTAAATTTTCAATTTATGTGCCATTCAAAAATTGTATTTCTTTCAAAACACAATTTTTTTTTATAAATTACGACTAATCTGATATTTACTAACACAATTTGGATTTGAAGCCATAACGGAAACCATTTTTGCATACGAAGGATCATTCCTAAAATGTATTTTACTCTAGATATATTCGGCATCAACATAGTAAATAACAGATTTCATAACTAAAATCTTAATTACATCACAAAAATTAATTATTTAAATGATATACTAATAAATGAAAGTTACAATTGCGCTTACTGTAAATAGTTTATACTTTACCCTTTAACAGAGACATATGTTTTAATATTTTTAGTAGAACAAGAATTAACATTCCTAATGATACAATGATGTTAAGCATTATCAAGTAAAACTTCAATACTGATTGATGCTTTGATACTCTGATTTCTCCTCTAAATTCCTCCCTACAATAATGAACTTAAGTACATCAATGTAGAAGAGAAGTTTGGAGTAGAAGAGAAATTTACAGGAGTTTCAAGTGTCATTTCAGTCATAATTTAAAATTACGAGACGAAGAGAGATGGAAGTCTTTATTAGTCAGAAATATGCATAAATTATAAAATTTAGTTTACCATTTGAAAAATCAAATATCATTTGTTTTACCGTTGAAAACATATTTCATTGTCTAAGCATTTTGATACAAGTTAAAATTAAAAAACTTGTTTTTCTTGAGTAAAAAGTTACGCTAAAGTGAAGAGATCCGTACAAAGGGTAAAATGCGCCAAGCAGGCGATAAAGTGGTGCGATAAGTTCGTCAAACTGGTTTAACGGTTCGGATTACGTATGTATGACGTATTTTCGTTTATTGGGTAACATGATCGCGTGACAAGCGCGTTTTGTATGTAACCCTTGAAACTATTATAGAATAATATTTAATAATTTAGTTTCGATATTTGAATTTTGGAGTTTGTGTGTTGCTAGCGAAAATTAACTATGGATGCGAATGTATTGAACTTACGTTTTTTTTTATTTAGAGCGTGATGGTAGTAAGAAAGTAAGTATATGAATTTTTAAGTTGTGTGTATTGCATATTAGTGTTAGAATGTGCCGCGTACTGAAATTTCTTTAATGTGGGTGCCATTGCTCGGTATATTAAAATTCGAGTTTAAACAAAATGTGAAATTTGTTAACGTACGAAATTTAGTTTTATTGCCGGTTGGCACTGCAGTAGGTAGCGCTACACTGATGTTTTTTTTAAGGTAGGCGCCATTGCTCGGCATATTAAAATTCGAGTTTAAACAAAAAGCGAAATTTGTTAACGTTCGAAATTTAGTTTTATTGCCCGGTTGGCACTGTAGTAGGTAGCGCTACACTGATGTTTTTTTAAGGTGGGTGCCATTGCTCGGTATATTTAAAATCAACTTTTAAAAATTTCGTACCTATTTATTATAATTTAAAAACTTCTACAGTATTTAATTATAATGAAATATTCAACTTTTTAATATTTGGAATTCTAAAAAACGCGCGATTTCAAAGCTGAAGTTCGAACGCGATCGTTATTGGTTGACATCTATCACGCGTAGTGACGTAATTTAGGTTGGCGACAGAGCTGTAGAGCGCTTGGTGCCAAAAGTTGAAATCGCGCCAATCGCGTACGGGTCTGGTAACTTTTACCAAAAGTTATTTTTATACATTTGATTTCACACCTTTATTTTTTTACTTCAATAATAAATAAATTCAGATCAATATCATTTTTAGGTGACCTAATTATTATTTCATGTAACTTTATTATGTGAATCACAAATAGCGCAAATTTTGTATTTTTATAGTTAAAACAATTAAAAAGAGCAGCAATACATTTTTAAAGTTAACAACTTTTTTGTAGTTAAAAACTGTTCCAAAAGCCACAATCTGTCAAGAGACAAGGTATAATTTTAATTAAGTATGTTTTAAGGTATTTAGAAGAATTGAGAGAAAAATAGCTTAGTTAAAAATCGGGATTTATAACATTCTCAAAATTTCAATTTACTAAATAATTTATCAGTTCAAAGTGCAGTCTTATTAAGAGACAAAGTAAATCTATATTTTTACGAAGTGACGCATATTCATAAAATATAATTCTTCATTATGACATTAATTTACAGGAATCGTCAGAAATTGACGCATACGCAATTATCTCAACATTTTTTTGTAGATTTTGCAAATATAATCATTGATTAAAAATAAATTTAATTTTTTAAGTTATTTTAAATGACTCTTAATAGATTATTTATATATAGATAAATTAACAAAAAATAGCATTGTTTATCAAGGAAAATGATTTCTCATGAAATTTAAATTAATGCACAAATTTAGAATGAATTCAAAAGTTTTAATTTTATATAAACAAGCACTAATAAGTCATCAACACTAATGATTACTAAATAGAATGCCAAATAACGAATCAATTAAGTAAATCAATAAAAGTAGATTTAATTTAATAAGCGAACAAAATGCCCTTTTATTTAACAACTTTTCAATACATCATTTAGTAGGGATACATTTTGTCACGGATTTTTATTCAATATAAATTATATTTGATGAGAAATGTTCAAATAGGCTACAAATGTGCCACTAAAGAAATAAATTATGTGAGAAATAAGATTTAAAGTAAAGACATCATTTTCGATTATATATATAGGAGATATGAATGTCTAAAATTTTTTCATTTTATTAAAATACTCACCATTTTTCCATTGTCTTGACAAAAGCATTCACACACACAAGAACAAATATATCCCCAAACTTCCTAGAAACTTTTTAGCGGCTCTTTGCTCATAGCGTAACAGGGTTGCCAGTGAAAGTAAAATGAAAATGATAGCCAAACTTAAACTTAAGAAGATTTGTATGTTATGTTAAAATAAAAACATCACCAACACGATATTATCTCCTTCAAACAATTTTATTCAATTTCCTTTTCCTTTACTATTGCATACACTCTAAAATTTCCAATCGTGTACTACTGGCATAGCACACTCTTCACTCCTGATCCCTCTTACTAGGGTTACAAAAATTTACTTGGCGTGATGACGCCAAACTCTGGGATTCACCACAAACTCAAACGGAAATGCTTCGAAATTCCTGGCGAAATCGAATCATACGATTAATTTAGGCGCCAACAATGACATTTGTCCCTATTTCCCATATCCCTTGGACTTCGCTATAAACTATTTCCGCACACATTAATTGGTTATTTATGTTATCCTGTCGGGAAAAAGGTATTCAGAAAAATGATTTTGCCTTAAATTTATCTGCAAACGAACAAATTATTTTTTCGTAATATTTCGAACCAATGATTTTGGTGCGCAAATTATAAATAAAAAGTATATTTTGAATCCTTATTCTTAAAATATTATTTCATTTTTGCTTTTCAATTTTCCTCTTTATGCTTCTTTTCCTTTCGTTTCTTTTTTTCATTTTATATAAATAATTTTCTCATATATTCTCTGCTTATATATTCACTTCATACCGAAGAAATAATTAGTTCAGTTCATGAAAATTTACCTACATGTAATGATTTAACTCTTTCTAATTATTTTGAATATTTCAATCACTTGTTGTTTAACTTTGAAAAAAGAAGTAAAATGTCATAAATAGAAATATAAAAAATATATGTTTTTAAATTTTTATAAAACTATAGAAATTTAATAAATATAAATTACCATAGAAAACTAACTGTTGAATATAAAAAATGTAATTATGTTTTCGCTTTTTAGTAATGCAAATGCGATTAATTTTAACAGTAGTTTCACAATTCAAATGATGAATGAAAAGAAGTCTAAAAAATATAAAACTTCATCTCAAATATTTCTATTATTTGTGATTATTATAAATATTCATATAGATTGAATGTTTATACTATGAACAGCAAATGAATTAAGCAGAAGTTGAATTTCTTAACGGAAAATATTGTAGTAATAATTTGATTTGACGGTTGTAGATTTTATAATTTTGGGATATTAATACACATTTAATGAATGATAAAGGTAAATTTTCTGCTTATTTTCGAACAAGAACAAATTCTTCGTATTTTCATGAAGTCGAAATGAAATTGAAGAAAAAAATTGATATTTTGGCATCGCATGTTCTTAATAACCTAAACCTATTGTTAAGTTTTAAGTTTTGTGAATCAGGCATGTATTCTCTTTCAGGAATACTTTTCAATTATTGGATCTCACTCACGTGTTATAAACTCCCTTTTCTTGAAATGTGTTAGCATCATTTGTCTCCCGTTGTACACTTCGAGCATGAATCGAACTCAGAACCTTCCACAGCAAAAAACGTATTGTATTTATTGAGTTATGGTGAATTTCACACACCTGACAGTCGAAAAGGAATCAAGAATAGCGTAGATTTTTAAAGATTTTTTTATAGATTTTTAATATTCCTCGCCTTTACAAGCATTTCAAATTCGCACAGAAGAATTAAAAATTTTTATGACTGAAAAAAGCCAAGAAATGTTTTGAAAAATGGGGCATAATTTCATCAAATGAGAACTTCTAAACAGCACTGGTTGATTCAGTATTTATGAACAAGAATTAGAGTTCAATGAGCTTGTTTGTGTTTTTTGATATTAATATTAATTAAATTTTGCTTTATAATAAATTTGGCAATTTTTAAGTGGATGCTTAATAATATTAATTATTTTAGATAAGTAGAGTCTGTCTTAAAATAGCTTGGCAACAACAGGTTGTCAACAACAACATTTTACGCAGTTATTTAAAGATTACCGATTGAAGCCGTTGGATTAAAAGTGAGAAAATGAAAGAGATAAATTTGAATTTAATGTGTATGTCTTACAGTATTTTTTAAATTGTTTTCTTGATGTAGGAGTTTAAGATTTTATCTTTAGAGTGTTGATGAAAATGTTGTTAATTTCAGAACTTTCTAATCAGTGTGAAGGGTATTTGCGTAGTGATTAACTTTGTATCTTCTATTATGAGAGAGCTTTCATATAATTAGAATTTTTAACAGCAAGGTCAACGTCATCATTACCATCAATATCCATATGTGGCCAGGTGTTAGCTAAAATGAACAATGAAAGCAATACCAATGTAAAAAACTTTTAAATTACATAATAACATAAAAATTCTAAAAACTACTACAGGAAAAGGAATAAAAATATTTTATGTTGGGTTTGACTTCTCATCAAAACAATCGGTAAAAGAGATAAGTAAATAAAAATATTGGACTTACTTCATATGACGATAAGCTCACCTGTCGAATATTTCGGTGATATTTTCTGTTTGATGCATCCATTCTGTAAACTGTGTTAAATTTGAACATAATAGGTTACAAACAGTTCTGGAGTGATATTTATTTCGCCATTTTGTACGTTTGTCTCCGATCCGTGCATGCTAGTTTCACATTTCAATGAAACTAATTTTGTAAAACGCTATAATGATGAAATAAAATGGTGACTAAATTTAAACTATGGAGTTATTTAGGAAAAAAATGGCAGTTATCAATGTTACTATATAAACTGGTTTATTATCATGTATATAATTCCTTATAAAACTATTCTGATTACAAATTAGCCTTGCCACGATAAAGCTTTTTTTTTTCTTCGTCGAAATACTATTTTTCATTTATTTGTAGAAAATACAATTTTCTTGGATGCATATATGAGTGTAACCAAAGCTATTTTAAAACAATTTTATGCAGATTTTAGAGATGTATTCGTGTTCACTTTTTTCTGTTTTTAAGAAACGAAATTTATTTAATCGATATTTACTATGGGGAAAATATTATTTTTAAAAGCAATAGTGGTTCGAAGCTAAAAAAGTGTTGTATTTTTGCTTATGTCTCCACCATTCTAAAAACTGCATAATACATTGAATATTTCAAATGCAGCTCCTTTAAGACGCCGAGCTGGCAGCCGAATGGTTAGCGCTCTTGCCATCAGTTCAACAGTTCGAGGGTTCGAATCCCACCTTGGGTATGGATGTTTGTAGTGGTTAGGAATCCACTTTAAGCCGTAGGTCCCGGTCTGATTAGCCCTCGTGTGCAAAAAATGACCGTTTTGCGACAAACAAACAAACAAAGCTGGGCTGCTGGACTTTTCGAAGTTATCTGTGACGTCATCAGTGTTGTGTGGATCAACACCCCAAGAACCGGTGGTGGGGATGGGGAGGAATGACAGCAAAGGTCATCTCACAGTGATTCAAAATTACAATGCGCTCGCTATACAGTATGCACTGTCCCGTAGACCATTTTAGCCTAAAAATGTATTTCAAAATGTTGCAATTTAGAGCCAAATATTGTTGTTCGATGGCTGCTTTCAACCTTTATATTTTTTGTTTTTAACTCATAAAAGTTTTAAATTTTAGATTAAAAATTTGGAACACAGCAACACATAAAATTTTTTGCATATGTTACAATGAAGATATCAGTTAACTAATGTGCAAATTTGAGTGCATAAGTTTTTGGCAAAAATCATCGACTGTGGATAATATGCTCAAATATTTAAATATATCATTATGTTGTATATAGCATTTTGTTAGTATTATGAAATTATACATCACTTTTTCAAAATTATTGAAGTTTAATAAAAATTAAAGAGCTTCAGTGTTCTGGTATTTAAGCAGTAAATTTTTGTTGTTAGGTTATTTGAATAATTTATTAGTTTTTTCCATGTGAAAAATTTATTTCTACTTTCAGAAAACCAGAGTGCTAGCAATATTATGAAATAGAAAAAATTAATTTATGATAAGTTATTTTCTCAGAGTTGCTTTATCTGAACACCCAACTATTTTGTAAATGGGAATCACACTTGCTGTTGCGATTTCAAAATCGAAAATAAGTATTTTTGCCAAATACTTTCAATGTTTTTTTTCTTGGGATTTGCATCTACCCGATGCTGGAGATATTTTGATATGATGATACAATTAATTTTCAAATATGATTCATTAAGGAAAACATAGAATTTAGCGACAAACTGAAAAGCACAACTTTATTGCAGCATTTTTACTACACTATAAAAGAACAGAAAACATGAAGTGGACAAGCAAAGTTACTTTCACTTTCTCCCTCCCCCTTGAGACTCAGTCCGAGTTTCAATCTCATAACATGAACATATCAATTCTCTTTGGTGTTTTCACACATCTACCAGACGAAGTAAATTTTTTCAAAATAACATTTTCAGATCTCATTTGACCTCCGGAAGAAGTGACATCTACAAGAATAGGTTCCTCATCAATTCGTTTTTCATCAACATTAAAGCCCGCCACATACGATACGATTTTTCCATAGGATTTGTTGGACGTGAACAAGTTGTACCGTCTGTGGTGAAGTTGGACAGGTTCACGAAAATTCAAACAAGTTCTGATTTTTCTTCCAACACAGGAAGTAAGCAATTGCTTCCCGTTGTCGCGTGTCTGTTTCGCAGGGTTGCAAACTATTTCTTGGCGATACTTGGGAAAATTAATATTTGATTCCTTTTTTAAAAATGTCCATGAAGCAAATATTGCAGGAATTTATTGAAATCTATAAAGATGAGCCTTTTTTGTGGCAAATAATGAGTGTCGATTACACAAATAAAATAAAAAGAAAGTTAGCTTATGAAAAATTATTAGAAATATACAAAAAGATAGATGAAAAGGCTTCAATTAACGAAGTAAAGGAAAAAACTAATGTCCTCCGTAGAACCTATAAAAGAGAAAATCAATTAATCGAAAAAAAGTGGTGTAAGCATGGAGGATGCATATGTGTGCCGACATTATGATACTTTGAATATATATCATTTCTGGACGAAACTGCAATTCCACGAATTTGGACACAAGTTTTGTTGAGAATGGTGATGAAATAAGTTAAATAATTTATTTTGTAAATTTATTCTCTATCTGAATGAATATATATAATTACACTTTTAACGTAAAATTTTACTACGAAATTTTATAATAAGCTTTATTAGAAAACAATATTTTTTTTATTTCAGAATGCTTACAAATCTTCAAAATGAACATTTTAAAATTTTAATTTTCTATATTTTTAAATATGAATTAAGTTTAAACAATAATATAAAGGAATTAGTTGCGATTATTCTGTTGTTTTCTTTAAATATTCTTTATACAATTGAACAATAATAAAATTAGATAATTAAAAGTAATAAATTGATTAATAATAACAAAAGAAAATTATTCACCTTTAAGTGAAATTGAAATTAAATACATTTCAGTTATTATTTATCATTTAGTAAATGTTAATTTGTTTTCCTTTTATTTAAAAATCATTTAAGAAAATATTATAAAATCTAAGAATACTTGGATAATAGATAACAAATTACTAATTCATTTTATATCTACTAATAAATAATTAATACTCGATAGATAAACTTTTTGATGTACTAATGGGGCTCTTTAATTAATACCGCTTGTCAGAAAGCGCTAAGTTGCACTTAATGGTTCATGAGAACTTAAAGATGAGCGCATGGATGTATATTTTCTTATAATGAAAGGTGTTACCTTATCCAACAACGCTGCATACAATTTTTCATTCATCCTCATGTAATTAAAGAAATCTTTATCTTCCGACTGTATTTCTGTAATCAAATTTAGATGTGAAAGAGTTTCACGCTGGAGCAACCAATTTTTTGATTATTTCTTTTTTTATTGTTTGTTTGCTTTTCACCATCATCCCAGTCCAAAGCAACAGCCAATAATACTTCTGTGCTTAATTTGCTCATGTTACTTAACTTACTATGATAACATTTAATGGCAGAAATTACAAGCAGTCAAATGAGTACAACAATAAATACGTCAAGTCAGAAAAAGTGACTAAACAACAAATTATTGAAATTTTTGGCGATTTTTGATTTCCATTTACATGGCACACATTTTAAGCCAAAAGCAATAAATGTTGAAAAATGGCACCCTTAAAAATAACTTCCCACTCCAGATGTGCCTCCCCTTCTGTGGTCAGCAGAGTTTGAGGGGACTGTGTGTTTAATTACTTCCTACCCCTTCCAACAAATCCTATGGAAAAATCCTATCGTGTGTGGCGGGCTTAATATTATCTTCATTTGCCCGTATCTCCATTGGAAGGATACGTTGTATCGGTCGCAAAACTGCTCCATGCTGGGTTTTAAGCCTTACGGTACAAATCTTATTATCGCGAAAGGGAATTAATTCTGTAATTTTTATTAATGGCCAAAATAAACGTTTTTTGTTATCATCTCCTGTTAATACAATTTCTCCTATTTTAGGAACGCAAGATCGCTTTTCATTCTGTTTTTGAACCAGTTGACTCAAATATTGTTTACTAAAACGTTGTCTCAAAAATCACTTAAAAGCTTACTTCTATATTTTATTCTTTTTACAAGTCTCTGTCTGTTTACTTGATCAATATCTTGAACATCGAAGTTCCGATTCTCGATAAAAAAACATTGCAGGTGTCAAAGGAACCAATCCCTGTGGATTTTCAGATACATAAGTCAATGGTCTATAATTAATTAAAGATTCACAATGACAAATAATGGTATACAATTCTTCATATGTTAATACAGACTTACCCAGAGTGCTTTTTAACAGCTTTTTTACAATGTGAACCAACCTTTGCCAACAGCTTCCCCCACCAAGCTGCAGTGGGAGGAATAAATTTCCAAAATATTTTATAAGAATTTGTTTCATTCAATATTTTGTTCCAATTTAATTTCGAGAGATCATTGAAAGCTCCACGAAAGCTTCTTCCATTGTCACAGTAAATTATTCATGGCCATCCGCGTCTAGCAATAAACCGTCTAAATGCCAGAAAAAATGCATCGAAAGAGAGGTAACTAACAAGCTCGAGGTGGATAGCACGGTACACTGCGCAAGTAAACAGTGCTATCCAAACTTTTCCTCCATTTTTTTAAAAATAGAGGTCCGGCTAAGTCAATGCCAACAATTTCAAATGGCGTGCAATCCGTTACTCTATCTGGTGGCAAAGGTGTTGGTTCGCTTGACAAAGCTTTTGTTTTAAACCTTTTACAAACAACACAGTTATGTAAAACACTTTTTTATTGCTTTTCTAGCTCTAATGATCCAATAGTTTTCACGTAAAAGGCATTGCATCATTTGGATACCCACATGGCTATTATTTACATGAATATTTCTGATTAGCAGTTTAGGGAATTCACATTTCTCTTGTAACAAGATTGGATACACAGGAAAGACTTTGAATCATCTCTGTAAACTATTCTTGTTCTAACTCTTAAAATACCCTTATCATCTACAACAGTTTCAATAAAATTTGAAGATTTTACCTTAATTAAGTAATACTTTTGAACAAAATCAATTTTTTCTTTGGAATTCTCTATTTTTGATAATGTGAGTTCATGATCTTTGTATTTATTCGGACCAATTATACAATTATTTCCAGACCTCAATAGCCATGCAGATATTCTAATCATTTTATTATAATCTGATACAATATTCAAAGCCAAGGGAAAAAAGATTAAAGTAATGAATATTGATCTCTCAAATAGTCTTTTGAGAGATCAATATTTGTTACTTTAATCTTTTTTCTTTCCAAATCTACTTGTTCAGTTTGGCAGAGAGTTTCTCCAACAGGCCAGTTTTCAGAGTATTCTCGCAGCCACAAAGAGCCTTCCCACCATTTGGAAAAATTAATTTGTTTCGCAGGAAAATCACGCGATAACACATCGGCGATATTCATATTTCCTGGAATCTGTCTCCCAGACTGACCTTTTGTCAATTCACGAATCTCTTTAACTCGGTTTTGCACAAAAATAGACCTATTTCCTTGCTCTTTTATCCGCCAAAGAGCCGTAGTAGAATCGGACCAAAAGGTAATTTTTATATCTGGCAAATAGAGTGCATTAATAATAGAATTTGCAAATCTATAAGTATGCAGCAAGCCATTAATTCTAAACGCGGAATACTTAAAGGTTTTAAGGGTGCGACTCTAGATTATGCTCGTACAAGAGTTACCTTAACTTCAGAATCGAATACCGATCGAACAAAGACACACGAGCATGCCCCTTGCTAGCATCCGCAAAAACATGCAATTCAGATGTTGAATTAATTGCCATATATCGAGACAAAGATACATTTTTTAAAATATATATAGAGATAAATCTTTAAACCATTTTAAAAATTCACTTAAATTATTTTGAGACAATTCATCCTAAAAATTTTTCATTTTCCATAATTTTTGCAATAATATTTCAGGAAGCAATGTAACTGTTGTTAATAATCCAATAGGATCGAAAATTCTTTGTATTATTGATAAAATTACTCTTTTTGTAATTTTAGTATTAGAAGTCAAAGCATTCAAATCTGTGCAACATTTTAATGTATCGTTATCCAAATTCCAAATTACTCCTAACACAGAAATATCTCCTCTGAATGTTTATCAACATTTACACCAGCGACATTGCTTTAAAAATTGCGCAAATTAAAACATCCAGTCATAATTAATTTAGCATGTTTTATAAATTGCTCTTGTTCATAGTTATTAAATACACCCGACACACAATTATCAATATAGATGGAACACTTAAGCTTCTGAGTTAATCATTATATTCAGGTTTACAGTTTTCTAATAAATGTATTATAGAAGCATTAAGCACACAGGAACGGGATTGAAGTGTTCTAAAAACAGCCCTACAATGTCTATAAACTAGCTGAACTTTTATTGGATGGGGAAAAAATCTAAGAAATATCTGTGATTGGTGCTAGACAACATTTAAAAAGCTTTATCAAGATCAGCGCTAATACCAATAGGATACATTCTAAATCTATCAAGAATATCAGATATTAACTCAAAATGATTAATTCCTTTATACGGACATTCACTTAAAGAAGGCCTCCCTTTCTCCGAGGCAGAAGCATCAAATACAGGATGGATTTTAGTGGTTTGACTCGCTAATTTAATTACTGGTCTGTGAGACAAAGAATGACATTGATTGTTTATCTCAAAATCTGGCACGTGTTCAGTAATTTTTTATTTCTCCCAATCCGGAAAAACCCGCTGATAATCAACAAAAATTTACTGCATCCTAATCTGTTAATAATTAGCGTGTGTCGTTTACAAATTAGTTCTTTATTATTCCATAGATTCATATTATTATTTTTTCATGGGAGTTCTGCTTCATATCTTTCATCAGGATGAATTTTCATTTTCTTATTGAAATCATCTAAATTAAAATCACTTTTTTTTCCAACTGGGATTAGATTGGAAATTCCTAGAAGTTCAAGTTCCCATAATTTGTTGTTGTTTACTAATGACACTGGGACAAGCCAATCTCGCTATGCTATGCGAATTAAGTCGATTGGGAGCGTCTTTCATTTTAATCGAGCACCATGAAGGTGAAAGTTTGCTCTACACACATGCCATAGGTACCCGTTTATAGGGTAGGCAACCATTCACACCTTATTCATACAAGGAAACGACAAAGACAGGATAGATAGAGAGAGAAAGTACATCCATGCCAGAACCGGGATTCGAACCCACGACCTCCTTATCCGTAGTCAGGCACGCTGACCATTAAGGTCAGCTCCCATAATTAACTTAAGGGTATCTTCATAGATAGAGTTTTTGAAATATTATTCCTCTCACAAGAATTAAATTTTCCAAATACAGTCCACCCGAGTTTCGTTTCAATGGCTGTAAGATTTTAATTGGAAAGAATTTCTAGTTAATAATTTTTCTAAAACATCTGCACTAATTAAAAGATTAATTTGTGTTTCATTTCGAAAAGAATCGGTAAAATCTATTTTATTTTCTATTAATTCATTCAAAATCTCTATTTTCAATTGTAGGGGAATAAATCCACCAATCTGTTCTTTAGAAAGAGCCTCAAACGAGAAGTAAAACTTCTTTCAAATTGCCGAACATCGTCTCCTTCCTAAAGAAGAGAGGCCCCAAACTGGGTCATAAACCTTTCGCTTAAGTAGTTACTCTGACTTCCTGTGTCTATTATCGCGCGAATAGTTGCCGAGCTGGCAGCCGAATGGTTAGCGCTCTTGCCTTCGGTTCAACAGTTCGTGGGTTCAAATCCCACCTTGGGCATGGATGTTTGTAGTGGTTCGGAATCCACTTTAAACCGTAAGTCTCGGTCTAATTAGCCCTCGTGTGCAAAAAAATGAATGTTGAGCGACGAACAAACCAAACCAAACCGCGCGAATAGTTTTCTGGCGACCTTGACACCTAATCCGAACAGAAAGGGTCTGCAAAAATACAGTTTATCTACTGTGCGATAGAAAGGTAACTCCCTTTCAAAATATTTTTGTTCATTTATTTTCTCTTGCTTATTACACATACTATCAAAATGATTATTTTTACATTAAGATCAATTTTATTGATTTTTTAAATTAAAATATTTATTTAAATGTCCAGCCATTTTTAAACAAGAAAAACATGCATCCTTTTTAATAATATTTGTTTTTTATAAACTAATGTCATTTTCTTCGCAGTAAAACATTTTTCGCTAGTGTGCGATTTATCGCAAAAAATACAATTATTAATAGTCTTACCTGAATTATCCTTACGAGTGCTGATGCTCAGAGGTGTAGCGAAGGGGGGAGGAAATAGGGCTATCATGCCCCAGGCGCAGCTTGCAGAGGGGCACCAAATTATTTCAATGATAAGCAAAATTTTTCAGAAAATTTATAATTAATATCAATTTTATTCGGAACAATAAATTTTGCAATGGGAGGAGAAAAAATTAAACAGGAAAGAATTATATTTGGAAAAAAGAAGAGATTGTTGATGAAAATGAGGAAGAGCTGCAAGAGTTTGCCAAAAACGAAACTCTTACTCTTATATTTCCTTATTAATAATAATTTTGCATGGTTTAGTTCCCATTAAAAAATTATGTTCTTTTAACCATGCTTTCGATTTTCATTTCTTAATCTGTTAGATTATCCGTTTTTATTCTTTTAATCCTTTTCTTTTTAAATTTCATACTTTGCTTACAGTTTGTGATGCTATTGTTTTGTACTACAGATATTTTTAAATAGGTAAATAACGAAAATATCCTAATTTTTTTCATATAAAATTTCTGGAATATTAGATTAGTCAGTTCCATTTTTATGCCTGTGAGATGTTTTCATTTTAGTATAAAGTTATTTATCAAATTATTTATGTTAATGTTATATGGTAATTTTTGGATCTATTAACTTAGGGAGATTATACAGAAGAGTAAGCTCATGAAAAGCACCTATATAATTTTGTGAATTTGCCAAGATTCACAGTGCCTTTTATGAGTCCTAGTCGTTATACAGGTTGTCTAAGTCAAGTTATATACTAAAAATGTGATAACAATAATGTTAACAAAACAAATAAGTTTGTTTTTCTCAAAATAAAAAATAAAAACGTGCAATGAATTTTATTTCCATTGGACCCTTACATTACTCCATTGGACATTACTACGTCCGCATTTGGAAACCGATATGTTACCCAGACAACGCAAACGAGAGGACATTAACTACACTTTTATGCTACGTATTTGCAATGTGCGTGTAATTGACATGGTTGCTGCGCGAGAGCCATGTTCGAAAAGACGACTTTACAGCGGAAAGTGTTTCCAGTACGAGACTTTTCAAGGCTTGAATCGCCTCATAGCTTTTCACCGTGTTATCTCTTCTTTTAGGGACATGTTAAAGATTGTATCTATGTACCAGCGTTACTTACCACTTTGGCTGAGTTGTGAAACTGCATTGAGTGAGTCATGGTCTGCATTCGCCACCATGTAGGCGACCAGACTGAGTAATGTGTGAAGCGAACTGAACTGCCGATTTGACATCTACCGTATCACTAAAAAAGGCACATATTGAACATAGATATTATGGACGTTAGTCTCGGGTACTTTCGGTTTCTTTTCATGTGCAACCCACTGTTGTAACGCAATTATATTCGAAAATAAACGCTTTGGAAACCCGATGATTCTTTCGAAATAACCGTGTATTATTATAACCATGTTTATGCACATACCTTTCGTTAGATCTATAATTTTCCGATTCACAAACAAAGCCTGGAATATCTGTAATCCTAAATACTTCCCTATCTGAAAAGGTTTCTTGGATTTGAGTCCGATATAATTTATTCCATTTATAAAATATCCAATACAGATCGAAAAGTATTATGGAACAGCTTGTTTTTATTTGAACTTTGCTTCAAAAAATCAACCCAACCTCAATAAGTTATTTGTCAAGAGTTCAAGCCCAATGATCAACTTAGGCTTGGCCCTTGTAACAAATTCAATTATGCTAACTATTAATGAAATGTTCTCCAGGAAGGAATGACACGGCATGGACGCATAAAATTCTTATAATAGCCTTCGGCTGTTTACTACCCACAGGCAGCCGTCAATTTATTTATGCTAAAATGCTCCCCATGGCCACAGGATAAGAGAATGAAGCTCTAGAGAGTAAAAATACTCAACTAACCATTGTTGAACAACAAGAAGAATGTGGTATTTTAGTTAGAGAATGCACGTGTTTTTTTATCGCTAATATGAAATTTGGGTAGAATAAAAGAATCTCAAGCAATGAGGCATTATCAAAATAAGAGAATCTGAAGTAATAATGCATTATGAAAAAAAAAGAATATGAGACAATGAGGCAATATGAAAATAAAAGAATCTGAATCAGTGATGTATTAGGAAACTAAAAGAATCTGAACAAATGAGGCATTATGTAACGGAATAAATTTAGATTTATTGAATTGTATAAAACAATGTTAAAAAATTATATATTAATGGAAAGCATTGGGAAGGTTAAAATATGAGGGCACACATAACCTTAATTTAAGATTTTCTAAAAAGTTAGAGCTAGTAAAGAGGTTCAAATGGAGTAAATTCCTAGCTAATAACAATAACTAATAATACCACCAAAAAATTATGAAAGGTCATATTTTTATACAATTAACAGGTAACAAATAAATCGGGGTAGTTCCTAAAATGTGTTTCTGTTGTTAGTTTCTACGATTTAAAGGCATTTAAAAAAACTAAAATGTGTGAATATTTGAGAATTCTAATAAAATTTTGATGATGTACAGGGTGATCTTTTTTAAAGTGACAGTGTTTGGAGTTTCCTGTAGCGCGATCTAATAGCCGAAATGACACCAAACTTGGTATTTAGACTAATCAAAACACGGGAAAAAGGATTCCGTAAAAAAAATTTAGTTCCAAATGTCACCGTTAGGGTATTTTGTGGCGCTGCTGTAGCTTACAATAATGTGAATTAGCATAAAACACGGGTTTGAAAGAAAAATGCAAATGTTGTGCAATGACAGTGCCCGCAATAGGGTCTATAAAAGCAAATGGTAGACAGCTCTGACAAATAATCTCAGCTGAAGTAAGTTGAAATAAATGAGTTCCAGTGGCCATACCTCTCACGTTACCGGAATGGGCGTTTATGTTGGTGGGGTATCAAATTTGTCTATTCTAAAGGAAAACATAACGAAGACAGTGCGGGATATTCTTCTTGATATGATATGTAAAGCTGTGGAAAACGTTGTGCACAGAATGCACGGTGTTATTTCTGAGAACAGTGCTCACTTTGAATGTGGTCTAATTCCTCACCGGGGAAGTTAATGCTGTAAATAAACATTAATAATTTAATAGTGTGATTGTATGTGTTAGTATTTTATTTTTCTCACATTTTATACGTTGTAAAGCACCACAAAATACCCTAGCGGCGATTTTTGGAACTAAAATTATTTTTACGGAATCTTTTTTCCCGTGTCTTGATTAGTCTAAATAACAAGTTTGGCGCTATTTCGGCTATTAAATCGCGCTACAGGGCGCTCCAAACACTGTCACTTTAAAAAGATCACCCTGTACACTTAAAAATAATAAATAAATAAAAAAAAAGTGGGTATTTTATACTTTAGGGTGTTTTTTGGTTTCTTACCAATTTGGCACCAGGTTGAGTGTTGTTGAATATGGTACGATTTGCGTCATAATGTTTTTAGCGTCACTTTGTTTTTCAAATTTGCATGAAAACACATTAGGCGACAAAAGTCATTCACTCATTTTCGTTAAGAAGCACTCTCA
Organism: Latrodectus hesperus; assembly: GCA_037975125.1. Lineage (NCBI taxonomy): Eukaryota > Metazoa > Arthropoda > Arachnida > Araneae > Theridiidae > Latrodectus > Latrodectus hesperus. The sequence continues at coordinate 46,262 of JAJQOW010000236.1, forward strand.
AATATATTTTTCCCAAACACTCCAATATTTTGAAGTTAATATCATTAAAAATGAGATTTATTTAAATCCTTAGATTTAATTCCACAATTTCGTACGTTACAACATATAATAGTATCGAATAATACAGTTATCTGGGTTGGGTAAAAAAATTAATTCAAATAATCTCGATCGGCTCTCAAATTGTTTAATTTCATATCATATCATTGCGTTTTCAGGAGATGCAAACGCCACAAAAATGCCAGTTATCTGTGAAATTACTTGCTTTTTAACCAATGTAAATAATTTAATTGTAGATTGATCAACTGGTTCTAATGTCAATTTTTGGAATTCGAGTTTAGCTTCATCTATCTGAGATCAATTTGCTCCTGTGCACTTGAATTTCTAAGTATTGCGCATGTGCGAAAACTAACTGCAATTGTGTATGCTAAGCAAAATTCATTTGAAGCTGTACCATCAAATTTCATGTTTAAAATTTGTAAATTTCAAATTGTTGAGTCGAATACATGCTTTTTCATAATTTTACAACCAATTTCGGCTCTGTTTTACTGTACGGTCACCCTTGGCGTGTTTTTTTTTTTTTTTTGAAGCCAAATTTGGCGAACAGAGCCTTATTTTTGTCTCATGTGATTCTCGCGAGATGCTCGTCATACAGATGAAGACCAATAAGAATTAAGGTGAAAATTAAATTTTAACAACTCAAGTGCTTACGTCATCGCGATGAAATTTAAAACATTTGTTCCATTTCAACATTTTACTAGAAATTTTTGCGAGTTAACTTCGTAAGATTTTTTAGTGTGTTTTACAATTTGCTTGACGGTTTGGACAATTAAATTCCAGGTTGTCTTGCTCTTTTTCATTAATTTAAAAATTTAAATTGAATTTAAAGTTACTGTTTAAAATTGTGTCTATACATTCTTTCTTTAGTTTATGTATATGGCATTCTTATAATTTATAGTATTACTATAAAATACTATATAATTTGTATATACATTTTTAAAATTATTGTTTCTGTATTTAATTTCTTAAAGATATTAAATTTAACAGTTCAATTTGTACTTAATAATTTATATTTATTCTTTTCCGAATGTTGCTTTATTTTTCATTGTTATTCGTGTTCGGATTCTTCTGGAACTTTCGTTAGAATTCGTATTCTGATTTTCTTAAAATTGATATTTACTTTTTCGAAGTTCCCATATTTTCCTTATTCGCATTCGCTTCCGAAGTAATTTCTTTTTTAGCTCCCTCGTTCTTTTCGAAATATTTTTGTGAATCAAAATATTTTATCGAAATCAAAATATTTATTCGAAATATTTTTGTGTTTTGTTTTGATCAAAAAATTTTATAGATAATTTAACATATCAACTTTATTATTTTACCATTGATGTTTGAAATCTAGAAATTTGCGGTTTTTGATAATTTTGTAAAATTACTTGAGTATATTGATAGATACTAATAATGTATGAAATAGTTGTCACTATTTCAGCCATTTTTCCTCCTGCCGTGTTTCCCGGTCGGAAATTCGCCATAAGTATGACGTCATACGGCCTTGGCGACTTATTGAAAATTTCGCCAAGGGTGACCGTACAATAAATTTTAACCGCAATTTCTATAAACGTGAAAAAAATTTATAAGTATATTTTGAATTTACGTAATTTTTACAAAAGAATTAAATTTCACTTAATCACTTTGCGATAGGCAAGTAACCAACCAAGTGCATTAACTGAAGAGAGTTATCATTATAGTATGTAAAGGAATAAAATTATTAGATTTATAATATGTGAAAAAATTTTAAAACAGTTCTTTAATATTTTTATGTAGCATAGTTAACAACTATTTTACAACAATATAGATACTATTTTATAATATATTGGCTTAAGCCTAATTTAAGATTGTCAATATTTTTGAATGAATAAACAAATGCAATTTGAAACATATTAATTTAGTAAAATAAAAAATAAAAGTATACATTTTTATCCACTAAAACTGCAATTTGGAGTGTATTTTTTTAATTCCATAATTATTCAAAAATGTAATAAATCAGAATAAAAAAATATATTTTATTGCTTTTCAGTAAACGACATAAAATGTACTAAACATCTATGAAATCTGTTTTTTTTCTTTGGTTTGGAAAGAAATTAATACAAGTTTTAAGAAATTAATACAAGTTTCAAGAAAGAAATATACACCTAGTTAATTTTTAAGAAATTTCAATGATCGCCAATGAAATGTTTGATTTTTCCTTTTATAGATTTTAACTGATAAATATTTGGGGCTTAATTTAGTATTCATATCCAATGGATTTAGAGATGTTAGTTAACATTTGGGAAACAATAAAGATTGCATTGATTTGGAGAGATTCGGTGGATTATCACATTTTAGCATTTTTATTTTAATGCTTTTTTTCTTGGAAGGTTTATGTATTTACCATTTTGTTTGTTTTTGCTGGTAAAATCCTAGAGAAGCCCACACCCTTGGTGACAAACTGTAAAAAGCGTCAAGCCAGAACGAAATTCCAAAAATAGTTTCATTTACTATATCAAGTGTATCGAAGTAGAATTGTTATGATTGATGCAGACGACAATTATCGCCAACCAAAATCATTTGCGCCAAGGTTGAGGGCTCTGCTAGAATCCAACCTTGATCAGTATTAATTATGTTATTCAGGCATTTATAGCTTCTTATGGAAAATATATTAAAAGTGAAATATGTTTTGGTCATCACTGAAATTTCACCCAAATTATTATATAAGTACTCACTGCTTAAATCACAGTATGAATTCTAAATTGCTTGTACTTTCCTTAACATAAAAGTTAAAAAGAAACACTTATATTTTTATTAAATCATATAACATAGCTTGAATTTTAGTTTTGTAATTCATTTTTGAGGAATTTTTAATGCTCTTCCTCTATTTACTATAATAAATTCTTTTTATCCATAAATTATTAAAAATTTTAGTAGTGTTTGAGAATTTTTTCGTATATTCTTATAAGTGAATTTTATAGATGTGGGGGGTCACACGAATTATTTTCTGTGTAGTTTTTATTTTTAACTATGAATCTCCATTAGTTTTTAGTCTTATTTTAGATTTTCCTTTTTGATTTTGCATTTTCGTTATAATTTCATGTTTTGCAGTTAATCTGTTTAAAGAATTTCTATTTTTTTAAAGATCACATACATAGGACTTACTCATGATATAATAACATGATATGTATTTAAAATAGCTGTATGCAAGGCACAGTTACTAATTTATTGCTAGTAATTCATCAATTGTATTTCCTCAATTGGGTAATTAATACGTAATTGTATTGTCAATACACAGCATTAATTCATTAATTGTCTTTCTTTAATTGTTTTGATAATTTGATTTATGCATTCTTTATTTTATTAATTTGCTATTTTTGAAGGGAATTTGATTTTAGAAGATAGCATCACACACTTCAAATTTTTTCAAGAATTAATGTTTGTTTACATTAAGGATATACAGTTTTCCTGATGAATTTTTAAATATGTTTTGATAGTAACCTGTATTAATGTACTATGCATTATTCAAAATAATATACGTAAGATTACTTATTAACTTGAAAACAAAATATTTAAAATTGGTGTATGAAAATAATAATGTTATACGAAATACACACACACATGCACAACAACAAAGAAAAGTATATGAAATTTTTATTCCTAAGAAAAATAACAATTCAATAAAATATATATAATTTTGCATAAATATACAACTTATATATTCGTAAATAAAGCAGTTTTTTTATTAACATTTCCTGTATCTTTTCAAAATAATTTTCGGTACTTTTCCATTTCGCCGGCCCAAATCTCGCCAAGCGTAATTTAAGTCACAATTGGCAACAACACACAGTATATACTTAAAAAAATTTTAAATAATGTTGTTTTACATAAAAAATTTTTTAGCTTATTTATTTCTTATTGTTGTTCTCGTGTTCACGCTATGCGTGGAATGATGGATGCCAGAACCTCAATTTATTTACTTATCATATTAGATTACAATTTATCGGGTGATGCATATTTCAAAATCTTATTATTTTTTTCAATATTTTTTTCTGTGAATTTGTTACGATTATTATTTTTTAAGATATATTTTTAAAATCCGATTTTTTCAAGAGAGATTTTATGAAATTATTGAATTTATATATATAGCAACATGAAATGGAAAAAAAAAATAGAGTCGAAATAAAGTCGTTGATAGTAAAAGGCCGTCACATGTTTTGGAAACGTAGCAGTAAAAGGTTACCGGCGGAGATATTCCTTCTAGCGCCGGTTGTATCATTTTTGGCGACTATTGTAATGATCATCATAGATTTCCCAGCAGCCAAGTAGGCTGGGAAAATTTTAATAGTAATTTACCTTTATATTGTCACATAAATATTCATGTAAATCATAATTAAATGTGAATGAAGCAACTAATATCTAAGGCTATTTTATACGGCAGCACAAAAAATATGTAGTAATACTTTTGAATTGAAATTTTATGAAATATCATTTAATACTGAAATTGATTGCAATTAAAAATTAACGCTTAATAATATCTATTGTACAAGTTGTTGAAAATATTTCTCTGATAATAAATAAATAAATAATTAGTATTTTTTTGTGAGTTAAAAGTAGGATAAAGTTTGTCTTAATAAAAAAGAATTATTCTACAAGTGACATATATTTGCATGTTATTTCCATAATTACAAATTTTTTTTTCAATGGTAGCATATTTAACTGAATTTCCTGCTGAAAACAAAAACGATAGGCAATGTAAAAACTAAAGACAATATTTATTTACTCTTAAAGGCTATTTTATTTAAAATATTTCCTATCAATATTAAAGATTAGCTCCTTAAATAACATTTTAAGCCTGTGATACATAAGTTTTATTTTTAAAGCAACGAATTGTTTTTGGTTTAACGTACTATTTGTATAAAGATATGTAAAATGATGAATCTTTACTTTCAGGCGTTGAATATCTCCTGAAAGGAACTTTTTTTCCAATGAAGTAGTTAGAGAGGATCATCAGGGCACGAAGATATTTAAGAAAGTAAGCAAAATTGTACTATGTGTATTCTGAAATTAAGCTCGTGACAGTAGCGTAATGGATATGGGATGTTACAAAACTTCATAAATGCTATATTTCTCAAAAACCTTTTTGAATTTTTAAATAATCCAATATGAAACTGTACATTTTTCAGATTTTGTAATGCTTCATTTAAGATGTTTATTTTTTTCATAATATGAAGATGCATTCTTTTTATAAGGTATAAATACTGTAATATGCATTTTATGTTTGCATTTGAACTGTTCTAACACTGTTTAAAAATATTTGTAAACCAAGTAGAATTTATTCGGTATGTAAAATATAAAATTCTAAAATAATGAAACTGTACAGTGCTTCATTATTTTCAAATTTTAGAAATATTGTTAAATTTAAATTTTAGGAACAAATCAAGTTGGTACAAATTGAGCTAATGTTTCTCTGAATTTATATTTGTATTTATATTGAAGAGAAAATTGAACGCTTCATTCTGCAATTGACATGACTCATTCACTAAATTCATATTTCGCTGTCAATATTCTATCTTGAAGTTTTTCTAAACTTTGATACGCGCACATCAACTTTTCAGATAATAGGCATTTTAGTTCAGGAATGCTCCCGTGTGCGAATCTGTAATATAAAATATTTACATTTGAGTCACTAAATCTTTTTACGCAAATATATAAATTAATAAATCTATTTTTTTCAAGTAACTTATTTTTAAATTATTTTAAAATATATTTATCGAATTAATTTCAAAATTTAAATTTTCCACCCTCCCCATACGATCATACAAAAAGCATAGGGGATTAAGAATTATTAAAGTTTACTAATTATCCTCTTTAAACACAATCCAATCTAGTTTAATTACAACCAGGTGCCCAATTTATTGAACATGGTAAAAGTTTGCACATACAGTTAATTTTAATACTTTGTAATTTTTTTTTAAATTCTTTATTAAACACCTCATTCTTCTATCGTGTGACTCATTCACTAAAATGAAAAATATTTCGATGCCGTTCATAACCATGAACCCAAAATTAAAGTTTTCCTAGGCTTCGACCAGCGGAATTATTTTTTTAAACCTAATTGTTTGTTTACACCAAAACACTTCTTGTACGAATACGTTATATATATATATATATATATATATATATATATATATATATATATGTCTTGCGGTCAGAGTGCCTGACTGCGGATTGGGAGGTCCTAGGTTGGAATCCCAGTTCGGGCATGAATGTACTTTCTCTCTCTCTCTGTCAATCCTATCTTTATCCTTTCCTTATATGGATGGATTGTGAATGGTTACCTACCCTCTAAACCGGTACCTATGGCATGTGTGTACTGAGGAAGTTGGACTCCACACCATTATATGGTTCAGTTGGAAAAGTGGAGCAGCGCACCACATAATTTCAGCCTAGCTAGCACAAGACAGCAACATATCTGAATATGCTAAGTCTATTTAAGGTAACATTTTAATTTTTAATTATTATCTGTTCTTAAAATTAATATATCTAATAAAAGATTGAAATTAAAGCCCCCAACTTCTCCATATGACCATCCACAATGTATTGGGTATTACGCGCTTTATAATTAATTATAGCTATAAAATGCTGAAATTTAATCATTTTATTGAGTGTTGTCTTATGGCATTATCTGGTAATACTTTGATACGAAAACGTTCTTGATGATGAAATCGATTCTGTCATTTCTTATACAATAGGTTTGATACTGGTGATCTGCTAATACTACTGGTTGTTGTTGTGGAAGCCATCTCGTTCTATACACCAGATAACAATGACATTTTTGATGATTCAGTCTCCAAGTAAACTCATCTTTCTGCTCTGGAATTAGGGCCAGACCAAGGCCAACAAGTCACGTGATCTGACATCACTTTTCATCTAGGAAGAAACGAATGAAGTTGTGTGTAAAGGAAATACTGTTATTTCCCGCATGTGTTCGAAATTCAAATAATATAAACATCTCTAACTGTTGTTCTGTTACTTGGTAAGTTTAGTTATGGCAAGACTGGTATGCATCCTGCTTCAGATTTCCCAAATAAGTAAATAGGGACTTGGACTTAAGAAATTTCCACGGAAAATTATTGCAGTAGCTAGTATGGTTTGTGAAAAGTATTTCGCTATGATCGAATAATTGATTAAACATTATAAGAGAGACTTTTCTTACTTTTAAAAAATATCCTTTGAGATTTTCCGGGCTAGAGTTAGCTTATGTTAATTTACTTTAAATTGAAATTCTCTGCCAAATCAGTAGAATAAATCAATTTATAAAAGTATTTTTAACTCGTAATTTTTCACATAGTTATTGCCCCGTAGAAGACAACAAAACAGACGAAGCTCTGTAAGACATTTTTACTATTCAACATCGATTTTCTTCCAGAAATGCGTTTCACAATTGTTGAGCCACATCCACATGCGGCTTTGGAGTAAACCTAGAAAGATGACACGCACTTACTTTAATAGATGTTTAAGCGGAAAGCAGAATCATAACATTCATGTCCCACTGTTCAACAGTCTTTAGGATGGACCATCCGCTAAATGAAATTCCAATCCCATTGAAACTAGTTCCAAAATTTAGCCGATGCCTTACAAATGCATTCAACACAATGTCTTTCCACGAATTTATTTCTAATCGGCTGCTAATGTGAGAGTTGAAGGAATCTGTCATGAATGGGGGATATTAAGGGGACAATTTTGGTGATTACCAACAAGACAATTTGGGTGAACGCTGATGTTAATTTCAATGATCCACATTTCTAAAAATACAGTGGGTGATCGGTTAACAAATAGTTTGGATCGCGAACAAATCCGGCAACAAACACTTCAACGAAAGTTTTGTGTTCGCACAACGAACACGTATTTCGATAACGAACTAAAACGAATACTTATAGAGAACCCATGATGACTTTTAGAGCATAATTGTGCAGAGTTGCCAAACCCAACGGACGAAAAATCATTTTTGATCTCTCTTAAATTTATGTTGTTCGCTTGTTAAGTTTCAAAGTTCTAGATTATAAAAAAAAAAAAAAAAATTCCAATAAAATATTTATTAGCTATTTTAAAACAAAATTTTCTGTTTTGATTTCATTAAAAACCGAAACTCATTTCACTTTAAGCCAGCCATTTGTAATTTCCTTCCTTTTTTGAGGAAGTCAGAGCCATGGTCTTGAATTGTAACCAAACCAAGCTGATGTCAGTAAGGTTGAAGATATTTAGAACGAAAATGCTATCCATCATTTAAGGGAAATCCTGAAAAAAGAGAGAAAAGCTATCGACTTCGGACATGTTCTTTAACGCCCCATAAACTAAAATTGAAAAGGACTGATTAATAAGCAAGACTATAAGTATGCATAATTTTTTTTAATAAACTTTTACTAAGGAACTATGTATTCTTTTCTTCAATTTTATTTTTAGAATCTCCAAAATGAATAATCGAATTCCCAAAAATATCTATGGTAAATCAATGATCGGTTAAAGAACAAATCGGATAACAACCAGAGTCTTGCAACAGTTTTATGTTCGTTAACCGATCACCCATTCCATGCTATTTAAATTCCCAATCGTCATTGAACTTGATAGCTAGACATATAAGAAATTGTTAGTACCTCATGATCCTTGAAAAAGTCTGTTAAACCCGCCTGCTCTATATATTTAGAAATTAAGAAGAATTCTCTAGAATTTTCCAGTAAAAATATAAATAACATTCTAATAAAAAAATATAAATACTTTCCAGATTTCCGTTTCAAAGTTCTCCTACTGATATTAATGACTGAAGTGAGAATCAAAAATTTTATTATTTATTAGAATTGAACCGCATATCTTAAAAAATCCACAATGAGTACATCTATAAGCAATAAGTTATGGATAAACACTGAGTCAGCTGCTGCATCTCAACTGTGTCTTCGAGTAACTTGAATGACCTTGATTCGAGAGGAACTTGTTAACGCGCAAGTTGTGTTTATGAGAAAGAACTGAATTTTTATTCAATGCTACTTCCTTTTTTTTAAACTGCAAATAAATATCCTTCGAGACTCATATTTTACAAGTAAAATGATACAGAATAATGTTTTCTTTGTATAATTTCCAACTCACTAGTCACTTATGATTAATAAAAAAAGCACTGTTTAATATAAAAAAAACTGAGAATACGTTTTTAGTGGATATATTCCTGAATATTTGTTAAAAATATATCCAGAGAAGAATTATTAGGCAATAGATAAGACAAATGTAACATTTCAGAATATGAAAGACAAAAAGAAAGTGATGTAACATTACGCCAGATTTATTATCATTTATTTCTTTCACGTTTATTTATTATTTAAATGCAAATGAAAAAAATTATAATAAAGTATTTATCACTTAAATTAGTCCCAGTCTTCTAAATTATATAATTCATTATGTACCTATACTGTATATAGTCATCTATGAAATCACAGCATATTTCATTTAAAATATATTTGTGTTTTAAAACTTCATCACACACACAAATTGATTCTTTCGACGAGGACAAATATTAATAACTCAGTATTTTTGTAGCAAACACAAATTCAAATAAATTATTTAACAAAATTTCAAATCAGTATTTGTTAGGGCTGGTTTTATAAAGAAAGGTCATATATGTGTGTGTGTGTGTAAATTTAGATTTTAAGTATAGTAAAAATTCATTAAGAAATTAATGTAAAATGAAAATCAAATTCTAAAAAATACTTTGCTAAAAATAGAAAAAAATATTACTCGATAAATAATTAAGGAAAACAAAAATATCGAGGTCAAATGAAGAAACTTAAAATAACGAATATAATTAAATTATGTAATAAGAAAAACCACAAGTAGAAATAACTTTATGTAAAACAACTCTTGCACTATATCATTAATTACATAGTATAATTACACTAATAATTAATCAGGACGCCTTTGAACGGATGTATAACAGGAAATAAAATATCTATGGGAAAATAAAATAGAAGAGCAGGAAAAAAAACGAAACTTTAGCAAAAACAAATGCCTTAATAGGTACATTGTTAAATACACTAACAAAGGGTGAAAAAAATGTTCTAAAAACTTATAAAACATCTTAATGGAACAGACAATCAATAGTTTAAAGAATGCATAGATAAAAAGTTTCAAAAAATGTTTCTATAGTACTACAATGAAAAAGAAATTAAAAATCTATTTTGCGAAAACAAAATTTTCATAAAAATAATTCAAATATTTTACTCTGTGATAATTTAAAATTAATTGATAATCATTGGACCATCAAACAAAAGGAATAATTTAAGAAATAGCTTAACTGTAAAAAGTCAATCAAGACAAAACCAAACTCATAATATATATCAGTTCTTGAAATTTTATAGTTTTACAGTTAAAATCAAGTGTAAATGTCCAATATTTATTTGTGATAGAAATAAATTTATGCAAGGTTAACTTTTTCTTTGAAATATATTAAGTTGAATAACGAATGACCTTTTTTCAACGTAGAATCAGCAATGCAAGAGAAAGATTGGCAAGAAAGGTATTTTGAGTTTGGAGCTTCAGAACTAATGAACACGGCGTGTAAGAGTGATAGTGTATCTGTTATTTTAGATCAGGGGTGCACAACCTTTTCAGAATGAGGGGCCAAAATATGAAAACTGATCATGTCGAGGGCCAAAGCAGTACGTAAATGTTAAAACATGTTATAAATGTGAAAACACTGTTTTTGTGGCAATACGCATGAATTGTAATTGTTAATTTACTTATTTACTCATGCAAACATTATACAATAAAGTAATAAAACACAAACATTATAAATATGCTTAAAATACTTTATTTCCAGAAAAAAACTTGAAATTGAATAACGGGAGAAAACTTTTTGGTAATTATACAAAGAACTCAATTTCAATTTTGAAAAAAATTAGTAAAATTTAATGTGATGGCTATGACGGAATATTTGAAGTTATTGATTTTATGTTGGGCTTAAGATTCGTTGTGGCAATACAAAAACAGAAGAAATGTTCATATCTGCTATCCTATTTCTTATTTTTGATTTGTTTAAATTCATTATAGAAAAAGTTTGCTCACAAATGTAAAATATTTATTCTGATGTAGAATAGTTTTCCTATCAGATTTTTTCTTTTGTTTATTTGAAAGAGTCTCATTTCTTTTTAAATTAGTCTTATTTTATTAACAACATTCACGGGCCAACTTTAAAGGCGACGCGGGCCATAGGTTGTGCATCCCTGTTTTAGATCAACATATAAATCAAATCCTTGTTATATTTATTTGCAATTTCTATTCAAATATTAAAGTTATGAAATATTTCAACTAAAATTTGTGCTGTTACTTTTGTGTATTATTTAAAAAAGTTCATTAACATAAATAAAAAATAAAGGGATTCATATAAAATATAAAAAATGCTATTCCTTAGTCAAAATTTGGAAATTTAAAATTTTCTACTTATGATATTAAATCATGTATTTGTTATAAAGTTTCATAATTGATATATTATAAACTATAGATATGTTTAGCCACAAAAAATATTGATAAAATCTATTTTCTTCCTTAGAAGAAAATTTGAAACCTATTTTTATAGATTTCCAAAGTCAAATTTTTTTTTTATAATACAAGTCACAATCAAAGGCAAAATCATTATTTATATACATCATTTTAAGATAAATTGACAATTAATTAATTTACAATTGTAATAACAAAAAGAATCTGTCTTAATGTTGAAGAATATAATCTTAAAAAACATATCCCTGATTAAATTTATAATTTTTCATTTTTATTATCAAAAGTATGTAACAAATACTTAGCTTTTAAGCTTATAAATGTTTAATATACTGATATTTTGGTAACCAATTTTACAAAAAATTATATTATTATCAAAAAGTAATATATTTTATTGGAAAATAATCACTACACTACAAGTAAGCAAAAACATCGATTAGCAATATAAGAAAATACTCAAAACAAAAGCATGCAGCAGTATGATTAAACAAAACTAAGCAAGTAAATATTTTTTACTACAGAAATTACGAAGTAATAAAAAACAATACAGCATCCAGCCATTAGAAAGGAGGACATTTCAATTTCTCATTCTCGAAAAGGCGGTTCTTTAACTGTCTTCGGGCTAAAATATTATAAAAAAAATTATATTTTAAATCAAAATAAGGTGAAAAATTAACAATGGCAACATTAGGATACAAGAAGTTGAACGTCATGAAAAATTTAGAAATTATGTCAATAAATAAGTTCAATAACATTTTATCCATTAAAAATGTTAAACTACTTTATATAAGTCACTGCTTTCAAAAATTAACTATTTAATAAATTATGAAAGCAGAGAAAAACTATCACCTTAAAGATCCACGAGATAAGCAAAATTTGCTTCTTTAGGTAATAATCAATAATTTTATTCAAATAAAGCATTTTGCTACTAATTATTTAAAATGCTGAATAATATAGTTTATTTTACTTAATTGCATCAAATTATATTAAAAAATTATAAAGATTGTTGTGTAGCTGTAAATTACAAAATACTCAATTTATTTAAAATGTAATAATCTTGTTAATACGAAATTCTCTTGGAAACAAAAACTTCACGATTAATAGTTATATAATTAAAAAATGTTAATAATAATAGCTATTCATATATAAACGTCTATTTAATGGACTACACACACAGTTGTAAATCGCTTAAAATAGAGCAATTACAAAGTATTTATCAAAACGAAAATGAATAATTAAGTCATTCAAGAAATTGTTAAGATGTCGTTTAGCTTACAAAAGAGTTCTTGGTACCATTAATTAAATACATAACGAAACATAAAATATTAAATCTACATCAAAACAAAACACGATACAAGTACTGATGATGATAAAAGTTTAAAAGAATGTTAAAAACACAGAATTTAACTTACAAAAATTACTAATTTCTTGACTAAATAATTATAAAAATTAATTATAAAAGTTGGTAAACATACATAAATTTCATTAAACTAATACAGTGATCACAATGACATATCCTACAATTTAATTAATGTAAATATTAGTAAATATATTTTAAAAAAGATATTATATATTAGTTTCAAAGAGCCAGTAAATCAGGTAAAGACATTAAAATATCAAATAGAAAAATATTCCAAGAAGTAAAATAATCTGCGTTATCTTGAAATTCTTTTTTACCAGAAAAATGCTTTGCCAACTAGTTATTATTTTTAAATTTTTTTTAAAAAAAATCTTATTCTATTTGTTTGAGATGAAAATGAGAATGACTTTCATTATGATGAAAATAAATTTATATCAGATTGTCCAAATCAACATTTAACATTGTTGTACACATAATTTTGAAATACACCTACCTTTTTACTTGAAAGACGAGACATTGCTCCTCCTAATTCTTTAGAGATCATACCTAAAACTTCCGCTCCCAAGTTAGCATACTCCTTTACAAGTTGTTTCCAGGCCTCCGAAAACAAGACTTTGTCAGCATGCATCTTTATGTAGTCCACGGCTTTTGATTTCAAGTTTTGATGAGATACCATGTCTGCAACAAGAAGCACTTCACTCGCATTTTCAACGGAGAGAAAATCCACCAACGAAGCAGCACACTTCTCCCTCAGCGAAAATACCTGGTACTTCTCGGCCGCCAAAAGCAACTTTATGGTGCGCTCGAAATGAAGATCCTCGACCATATTCAAGTACAGGTACTTGAGCAAGGAATTCAGAGTCTTCGCATCCATGTCTGTGATGTTCACGATCCCAGGTCGTTTTTCAACCATGTCTTGATCGAACATTGCGGAAAAAATTGGCGAACGAGACGCGAGGATACACTTGTGTGCAGAGAATGTTTCATTTCCAATCTGCAATTTCACATCTGAATGAATTCCTTTATCGTACATCTGAAGGAAACTCTCCAAAATTTCAGAGCGGTTTCGTTTATGAGAATTGTTACTCCCAGCAGTTTTTCTTTTGGGTATACAACTCTGTTTATCAACGATAATGGAGGTTAAGATATTTCCATCAAATGCTTTAGCTATTTTAAATTTGGAATCCAATAATTCACTTGCTTTAAGAGAAGTAGAAATATCGAAAGTATCATTTATATTAAAAATTTAGGAAAATTGTCGTTTTCTTTTACCGGTGGTAACTTACGACATACATCCCCCAAACAACAGAGCAAATAACACTTCATGAAATTATTATGATCAGATCGACGGATAATGATAGATATGTCATCATTAATAATACGAAAAAATATTTCAAATTGAATACCTTGATAACAAGAAAGTAATTTCAAATCTGACAAACTTTCTGCAGACCAAGTTAAATAATCCATTTTTGATCGAATTGTGATACTTCTTGAAATAGGATTTTCCACTGATGAGTATTCAATCATTTGACATTGTAATGTAGTAGATTCTGCTAAGAGATTTTGTCTACATATTTTGGGATTCCGTTCAAGATAACATAAGAAAGAAGAATATCCCTTTTTAAATCCAGTCACAGTTGAAACATCTTTTATGTTTGTAGCAAAATAAAAGTCGTCAGTCGAGGTAACAGATAATTGAAACTGGATTAAGATTTCGTCGTCAACTTCATCATCTGAATATCTAACAATCAAACATCTAACTTTGCAGTTAATACAGTAAAAGCTGGGAACGAACTGAAGAACTAGAAACCATGATGATCGTCTCAAGTTTTCAGTTAAGAACAATGGACTTCTGATTTCAGCTGAATCAAAACTACCTATTTGCAAATGACTAAAGTTTTCAATTTCCCAATTTAAAATATATCGATTTTTATCGTTTGAAGTATCAGCCATCCTGCCAATATTCAGCTTAAGGGAGTAACTTTAAATCAATCAGCGTAATCAAGACAAAATAAGATCTTCGTTACGTATATCGTTTTTCTAAATGAAGGAGGGGAAATCCCTTCTTTGGAGCAATTATTGAAATCGCTACAGAAGCGTCATCTCGTGGACTTGATAGAAAATAATATAAGAGGATTAGTTTATTCATTTTCCACTGTCAACAAGAATTACAATTTTTATTTATAAAATAAAATTCTTTTAATATTATAATGATAATATTATTATCTTCTGTTTCACAGTGCTTTACAGAAATTCATTTTTCTTTTCTTTTTCTTTAAATATTTATAATATTTTGAATTTTGAATATATATATATAATATATATATATGTGTGTGTGTGTGTGTGTGTGTATATGTGTGGTATATGTATGGTATATGTATATATATATTACACTTTCAATACTTTTAATAAAATTTTTAAATTATGTATATAGAATTTTTAAAATTATAATAGACCAATTTTGCTATTCACTTCCATAATTCTAAGCAAAAAGGAAAATTTTCGTGTTTCTTAATCAGTGGCGTAGTTAGAATAATTGGTGCCCGGATACGATACCTTTTAATGGCGCCCCTTGAAAAAAAACAGTAATACACACTCTCTCACACACAATATGGGAAAAAATGTATTAAGTAATAAGAGTATACTATATATAATACATTATAATAAAGAAGAGTATGCTTGTAATAAGAATAAAATATAAATAATAACAGAGTAATGCAATTACTATTAAATAATCGAAAATATGTTAATTTAAAGTCTCAGGCTGAGCTTTAAATTTAAACAAAATTCAATTCGAGTGAAAAAAAAACACTTATAATGAATGAATTCGGAAAAGTGTCATTAGAATAATCGGACTTACGTAATTTAGAATTAATTATAAAAAGATATTATTTATTTTATATACCAATAAAATTATTTTTAAAAACATAAATTTTTTAAAAATGAAATAATTCTTTACATATTATAGATAAAAGTAGATGTATCTATTTGCAATCTAATATAATACACTATTTATATTTTTCTAGCCTTTGCTGAAGCGAATTGACGGTTTTGACTCATAAATATGTCAAAATTAATTTCAATTGACTGAATGAATGCTCATAGGTTGCAATTGACGCAGAAATAGTTAAAAGTATTTGAATGGCAACCTCTTCTTTCTATCTTCACCGTATGAGATAAGGAGGTTCTAATGGAGATTCAGTTTTAGTTTCTTTTCTACTGCAGAATAACGTTTCTCAGTCCCACATCTCAATAGAGTTCTGTTCCATGGAAATATGTATGATAAAATCCACTCAAATTTGTAAACATTTATTAAGCACGGTGACTTAGAGCTCCCAAGGCACAGGTCGGAGGTTCGATACTCGAGCAAGGTCGACTCAACCTTTTATCTTTTCAGTGGGTTGATAGACTGAGTACCAATCATGTTTGGGAGCAGAATATCGGGGATTTCACTTTGGGTTGACCACCTAATCGAGACATATGTTTCGCATCCAAGGGCCTTCGGTTAGAAAAACAGATATGATCACTGTAGACCTTGTGACCCTGATATTACAATTTTGAAGTCAGGATACCTATTTATTTATCCATTAATTTTTAACTTTAAAGAAAACTAATTTTAATAATTTAATATTTTCATAATAGTGTCTTAAAATTTTTTTAAATGATTACTTTTCTATCTTGCTAATTAATTGAAGTAATAAAAATTATTATTCCCCATTCATTGTGCATTATCTTATTTATGAAAGACTACAAATTGTTGATCATTAGGTGTTGAACGTAGGCCATATCTTATCTTAATAAATTTTCAAAAATTCTGTAATATTACTAACTTCACTAACTTTTGCTATTTATTAACCCTTAATTTAGGATCAATTAGTCTGATTTTTCACAGTGATCTCTTTAAACATTTCATTTACTATAGATTAAACTGAAAATTTTATTTCATTTTTTATCTCAGGAAAATTTCAGTAAAAAGCAACTTTAACTTTATGGAAAATTTTACATTTAAAATATCTTTTTAAATTATATCTCTTTCAGACCAATAGTTTAAACCAAAGTTATTTTTATTGTAAAACATTTAAATTACAAATTGTAATATTGATAATTTATAATATTTCATTTTTATACCATAAAACCAATTTTTCTGATTCCAAAACTAGAAGATCTTTGTTAATAAGTCTTCATCTGATTTGAGTTTAGATGACTAAATTATGCCACAGCATTAACAATGCAAATTTCAGAAAAGCAGCAGAAGACTGATACAGACAACAAAAAATATTTTGCAAATTTCTTAAACCAAAAATTAAAAAATAAATTTCTATCAAAACACACATAAATTCAAATAAAATTATGTATATTTAATAAAATCAGGGATTTTCTGCCAAAAATATATATTATATTATTAAAAATATCTTTTATCTCAAAACTGATAATATTGATGTTGTCTTTCAAGTTTTTCATTTATTCAAATTATTATCAAGAATTAAAAGTGCTGATATAAAAAATATATTTTAACTGTTATATCGCCTAATTTTATTTAAAGAAATTTTCTCAATCAATTATCATAGAAGTGAAAATTTTCTTCGTATTTCTAAGGCAATAAAACTATTTTTTTAAGATGTTGAAATATATTTTATATTAAAATAAGGGATAACTTTTGTTAAAATTAAAATTTGTTCCTATTAAGAACCAGGGTGGAAGTACTGGTCATGCAATGACATACTTTTTTTCTTTCAAAAAATTTTCTATCATTTAAAGAAAAGCCTAATTTTTTAAATTTCACAATGTAGAATGAGAAATATGTACGAATTCTTTATATATTTCTTGAAAGAATTTTTCAAATTAAAAAAATTATTTTAATATAAATTGAACTAATTAATTAAAAAAATATATTCTATATATTTAAGCATGTAAAAAAGAAACAAAACTTTTGAAGATTTTTAACTTTTTACCATTTGAAAAAAGCATTTTTCAATATAAGGTGCTAATGTAAAGCCAGCAAAATTACGAGTCAAATAAAAATTAATTCTGAGAATAAAAAAAACATTTAAATATTAAATAAATTATTTTTAAATGAATAGTTTTAAGTAATAAGGAATTTAATATTTAATTATTAAAACTCTACAAGCATATGCTAGTAAATGTTTATACCAGAAAAAATAGGAAATAAATATTCAAATTAAAAGAATACATAGTAGACAAAAAATGCAACTTACGGCAATAATATTTTAAACATTAAAACTCCAGATTTTCGAAAGTTTACATTTTTGTTTCCGATGAAGCGGAATTTAGGAAGAAATGAAAAACTACCCATGTGAACAATTAAAAGGAAAGAAAGTTTATGTGTTTTCCTAGAATTTGGAAGTAATTAGTTCTCGATCCCCAACTTTCGATTCCAGGAAAACAAGTCCCTAGCCCTGGCATACTGCAGTGCTATTTTATGAAAAATTTTCTCCCTTTCTTTGAAGGTCAATCTGGTGCCGGACACAATATTTTGGACAAAGGTAACCGCTAATATGAAACACGTTTCAGCAGGAATTTTCTCATGAGTACAACTCGACTCTAGACGGAAAGGCTAATATAAAACCTCAGATAAAAATACAAAGGTTTTATTTTATTTTTGGGACACTGCATAATATAATTTCGCAAAGTCTCAATAGCAGCTGAAACTTTTTTTTTATCCAATGGCGGGCACACAAGGGTGACTGAACCCTATACCACAACAAGGCCAGAAACTGCTACTCATTTATCGTTACCCAGCGGACACCTGTGAACCAAGTCACGGAGGCGAGTAGCGTTACCCACGCCATAACACTACAAACCCGTTTATAGGGCGGGCCACATTCATACATCACCACAGAAGAAAGGACAGAGAGAACAGAGAAGGAAAGAAACATCCATGCCCAAGCTGGGATTCGAACCCGGGACCATCAGCTCGGGAACGCTAACCACTCAGCCAATCGGTCGGCATAGCAGCTGAAACTGATTTTTCTATATCACTTCTTGATAACTTAAGTAAAATCTGAATTTTCTGTTACTATTAGAACATTTAAATTCTTAGAAGTTTTCATTAATAATATTTCAGTTAAACAATATTTTCTTTTTCACGAATAATTTTTTATTACAGTCAAAATAAGATTAAAATTTCACATTTTTTATCATAATAGGAAATCAAAAATATTAACGAAATACTGCTAATTAAATAAATTGATTCAGTTTTTTATGAGGAATTAAAAAAGCACATCAAATAATATTTCAAAACACTGAAATTTCTACAAAAAAATTTTAATTTTTGAATAAGTATGACATCTAGAAGGGTCCAATGGAATTAATTTTCATTGAAAGTTTTATTTTTTTATTTTTTTATTTTGAGTAAAACAAAGTTATTTGTTTTGTTAATATTATTGTTATGACTTTTTTTTTGTAATGTAACTAGACTTAGATAACCTGTATAACAATTAAGATTCATAAAGAGCACTGTGAATCTTGGTGTATTCACAAAATTAAATAGGTGTATTTCAAGAGCTGACTCTTCTGTAATCTCTCTGAGTTAATAGATCCAAAAATTACCCTATAACATTAACACAAATAATTTGGTAAATAACTTTATACTAAAATGAAAACCTCTCATAGGCATAAAATGGAACTGACTAATTTAATATTCCAGAAATTTTATATGAAAAAAAAATTAAGGTACTTTCGTTATTTATACGCATTTACTATATTTGTAGTAGAAAACAATAGTATCACAAACTTTGAGCAAAGTGGGGAAACTTAAAAAGAAAGGATTAAAAGAATGGAAACTGATAATCTAACTAATTAAGAAATGAAAGTTTTCGATTTTCCTTTCTTAATTAGTTAGATGGTTAAAAAATACAATTTTTCAAAAGAACTAAACTATGCAAAATTATCATTAATAAGGAAATATAAAAGTTTATGTATAAATGTATATAAAAGTTATAGAGTTTCGTTTATGGCAAGCTGCAGCAGCTCTTCCCTATTTATTGTTCATCAGCAACCTATTCTCTTTTTCAAATCTGATTCTTCTTTGACGCTTTTTTTCTTGTACATGACACAATAATAATAAAATGCAAAATATATTTCTTCGAATGAAATTGATATTGTGATAAAACTAAGAATGAAATTTTCTGTAAAGTTTCGCTTATCTTTGAAATGATTTGTCGCCCCTCTGTATGCTGCGCCCGTTGCATGATAACATCTTTGCTCCCCCCTACCCCACTGCTTCTAATATCAGTGATTCTTAACACAGAAAGGGAAATTTTCCAAGAGAAAACATTATTTAAAATGTTGATTATCTCACTGAAAGGAAAACACACGCATACAAAACAAAATACTTTTCGACCTAATACGAGGTTACTCTGAAATTTTTGAGATACGCGCAGACGAGAATTTACAAAATAAAAATAACGGTTTAATTTTAAAGTACAAAGTAATTTAACACAGAAGACGGTTTTTTACTGACTTACTTCTACTTGTTTAGCGTGGAATAAATTTTAAACAGAAGAGAAAATGAAGTAGACGCGAGAACATTTTCCCGCTATGATTTTCTACGATTTCAAAGCAGGATTAAATCAAGAAGAATGCGTTCAACGGTTGCAATTAGCATTGGGTGATGAAACTCCAGCTCGTGCTACTGTATTCAGATGATTTAGAGAATTTAGAAGAGGTCGCAATTTTCTTCAGGATGAAGAACACACAGGAAGGCCGCCGTCGGCAGTCATCCAGGATAATGTGTCTGCCATTCGAAAAATGTTAATGGATGATAATCGCTGTACCTATCAAATGATACAGAAGGAACTTAACATTGGATCCGCAGCCATACGCAAAATCATTCACGAAGAATTACATATGGAAAAAAGTAGTTTGCCATTGGGTTCCCCATCATCTAATTGAGCACCAAAAAGAGGAGCGTGTCACAATCAGTAAAGAAACTCTTAATATGCTGAATGATGGTTGCCACCGCTTCATTTCTAAAATTGTAACAGGTGATGAAATGTACATGCCGTTTTTTGACGTTCCAACACGTCAAGAAAGCAAAGTATGGGCCTTTGAAAATGATCCCACGCCGACAATGGTGAAAAAACAACACGCACTGAGAAAAGTGATGTATGCCGTTTTCTTCAGAACTACGGGATTGGTCAAAGCCATCAAGTTGGAAGGACAGAAGACAGTAACAGCAAACTGGTATACCACTAAATGTCTTCCAGAAATTCTACAAGAACTGAATGTTAGGCAACTAATGCTTCTTCACATACAGCCGGATTAACAGTTGAGTTTCTTAAACAAAAACAAATTAAAATGATCAAACATCCGCCGTATTCATCTGATCTAGCTATGTGCGAATTTTGGTTATTCTTTAATCTAAAAAAGAACTTACGTGGACGTCGTTTTCATTCAGAAGAAGAGATGGATGTGGCTATAAAAGCATTTTTTTCATCTATTAGAAGAAATGAATGGCTTGACGCATTTAATCTGTGGAAATTCGTCTACAAAAGTGCATTGATGCTGGAGGAGACTACTTTGAACACACCTAAAATTTTGTAAGTATAACTTTAAAAACCTAGTTATATCTCAAAAATTTCAGAGTGACCCTCGTACTTAATAATTAATTTATTAAATTAAAATATTAAGTAAATCAACAATTACTTTATTTAAACTTACTTCGTTAAAAAAATCAATAATTACTAGTGACTTGCTATAGCCTATCTTCCAGAGCAAATTTGTTCGAAGAAAGGTTTAATATTAGAAACAGACCTTCTCAGTTCTTTATGTAGCTGAGTTCTATATTTTGTTTTCAATGAAGCAACTGCAGAAAATCTAATTTCACAAAGCTAAGAAGTTGAAAATTTTAATGGGAAGCAGAATGTCCATGTTTTTAGTGTGCAGAAAACTGATTATCTACTACAGCCCAAACTTTAAAAAAAAAATAATGATTACTAAATTGTTTTATGGTTTCGATATTTGTGAAATCTACGGTTATCTTTCTAGGCAACGGAGAGCTCTTCTAAAGTATAATAAAATAGATTCCTAACCCATTCATATCTTGCTATCAGTTTGATGTCAGCAAGCCGACCGATGGCAGGGTAGTTAGCGACCCTAACTTCGAAACAGTAGATCCCACGTTCGAATGGACATGGATGTTCTTTTCTCACTCAGTGTGTGTTTCTCTATCATTTTATTTTTGGGGCAAAGATGGCTCACACCCATCGAATAAACAACTGTATATGTTCCCATCGTCCCTTTTAGTGCTGAATGGATTAATCCAAAAATCACCCGTGTATTGGGAAAAAACGTTTGTGTGTCGCCAACAAGAAAACATTTTTTAAAATTTTTCGTTGGCATAGCTACATGATTACTAATGATTATAAAAACAACTTTTACAATTGCTTTTAAGTTTTAACACAATTACAATCATTTGGAAAAATTTTTACGTTTTTCTACTTTAAATTTCTGCTCTACATTTCCAATTTTCTACAAAAAATATTTATTTTATCACTCATATGGGCACATGTGTATTTGATCTTTGGTGTTGAGTAAATAGCTTAACTTCTATTAAATAAACCGTCGCCAAAATTCTCGGCTTTTGGTCTGCTTTCTTATTCTAGAGAAAAATGGTGATTTCTTCTCTTAATTCATAAATATATTGAAAAAAATGTCCTGAGTAATAATCATCTTGATTTGCAATAAAATAGCAGCGTTGAATGTATTGCTGTCTTCACAAAGTGCGGAAAAGATTTTTTATTTGAAAGGTCTCGTTTTTATATAACTTATTACAGTCACGATAGTAATTAATACATTATACAGAACAGGACTCATTTCTTTGGAAGCCAAAGGATATGCAGTGTGGCGATTTTTGTTTTAGAAGTGCTTGTGTACTTTGGAGACTTCTGGATATTGAATGAGCACCATCGGTGCAAATTCCGGTGAAATGTTTCCATTCTATGTTTGTCTCGTTCATAAAATCATTTAAGATAGCAAATATAAGTTTATATATAATAATATAAGTTTAATATAAGATTTTATATACTTAATATAAGTTTTTTTTAACAAACGTTTAAAATATGCTGTTTTATGTATTTTTCAAAATACTTTTCAAATGATAAAAAGTCTTTACTAATTTCATACATTTAAAAACATTTGTTATTGCATACTGATAGCCTATATTTAAAGTTAAGCATTAATATTTAAAACTATGGTATTGTTATGGTGATAAAAAAATAAATTCCATAACTTCATTTATTGGATTTTATAGAAAAAAAAAGATTTTAATTTCCTCGCATATATAAGAAAAATGATCAATTTAGTTTTTATCATATTAAGAAATTATAACATTTTGCTTCAAATTTTAAGTTCATAACAATAAAAAAGCATTCGTTATTGCTGTCAATTGCTTGTAAGTTATTATATAAATTAGTTATGGTAGGGAACTACAAGCACTTGAAGGATTTATTTGTAAAAATTAGATAATTTTCTATAATTACTTGTCAAAGTTAATTACATTTTCGATAGAGTTTTGAAGCATAAAACAATTTCTGTGTTTAATCATAAATATAAGCAAAATCATCAAAATACTTTAGAAAGTTAAGAAACTTTGTTAACAAGCTAAATTTTTTTAGCTTAAAATTGGTTATCCTTTTTCCTATATATGTATATAAAATTCACTGAAATAATATGGACTTTGAAATATTATTGGTCTCAAAATACTTGAAGATTTAATTAGTAAAAGTCAGATATATTTTTGATAATTATTTTCTAAAATAAAAACTACATTTTAAAATTATATTCGACAAAGTAAATTTCTTAGGAACAAGTTAAATTTATTACACAAAAATCAGTAATCAGTTAAATAACATAGTTTAAAAAACACATGTATACACCTAGGAGCGGAGTCAAAGAGATTCCTGAAGAATGGCTCTCCATTCCCTGTCAACCATTTGTCAAAGTGCGTCTTCTGAACGAGGCAGGGTCTGCAAATATCATCCAATCTTATCTCAAATGTGTTCGATTGGTGAGAGATCTGGCGAGCATGGTGGCCAGAGAAGCAGCTGTACACCTTACAAGGCATGTGGCTCATGCGAGCAATGTACAGTCGGGCGATATCCTGCTAATAAAGAGCATTGGGTTCCTCTAAAGGTTGGAGAGAGTCACCTGCCGCAGCACATCATCCATGCAACATTGAGCTGTCATAGTACTAGATACGAACATAGGACAGAATGCGAACTAGAAGTGACATGGAAACGTACGCAATGACCGCCCAAACCATCATGCAGCAATAACGACGTGAATATTGACCACTTTGCCGGTTCTTCACCATATATTTTATCCTACGTGCACTGGAGAGCAGCGTATTTCACATCATGCGCATAACTTGGGAAAGTGTGTCTACCTGAAATTTGCATAGTTTTCTTGCTGTTACATTTTGAATGTCGGCGGGCAGTCTATTTTAAGCTTTTTTCCTAACAAATGAACTACGGTGAAAAATATTTTAATCATATTGTTCACCGTAGTTTATTCGCTTAGGAAAAAGTTCTTTTTTTATAAAATTAATTATAGAATAGACAGATAGATTATAGAATAGGTAGATAGAATTATAGAATGTTAAATTATTCATTAATTATGAAATAGATATGTTTGCCTGTCGTAAGGGAATAAATCCAAAAATCTCCCTCGCACCCATCTAGACAGAAGTGGATGTAGAAAATAGAAGCAGAACATTTATCTCTCATTGCTCAATGAGAGCTGTGATTAAACAAGGGATCTTTCACGCTGAAGAGAGATTTGTTTTAACACTAAACCACGCTGAGCCCGAAAATTTCAGTTTTATATATATATATATATATATATATATATATATATATATATATATATATATATATATATATATATATATATATATATATATATATATATATATATATATATATATATATATATATATATATATATATATATATATATATATATATATATATATATATATATATATAGCTGACCCAGCCACGCGTTGCAGTGGCTGAGTTTTTATAAAACATTGAATCAATTTTTTACTAATTCTTGGGTACAATCAAATTAATATTTTCTAAAAAAATTTAAAATAGGTTCATTCATATGAGATTAAAAATAAAACGTTTCGCAAAAATTTAAATGTAATAGGTAAAGTATCGAAATTTTTAAATTAAGCACAAATCAACATATACTTTCTGAATTTACATTTTATTCATCTTATATTAAATTATAGTTAGTAATCAGTGACTTACTTATAAAATATACTATATAAATTAAAAACATCTAAAAATAAATTGTTATAAATGAGGTAGATAACATTGACATCGAACTATTATTTTTTCAATTTTTAATTATTAAAACTAAAAAAATTTTCCGCGGTATTATACTGAAATAAAAAAAATTAAAAGAATTTATCATTTGAATAAATAAATTAGATCAAAATGTTCTACTGAATAAATTAATAATTATCAAATTATAAAATAAAAATAAAAAAAATAAAAGGCTGTCAAGAAATGCTTACATGTTTTGGAGGTGGTATGAAAATTAGTAGAGAAAAACAGCAATAAATAAAATTTTATTTTACTATTTATAATATTAAAAATATTCAAACTGAACACGCACAATAATAACACAATACAAAGTATAATTATGAAAGTGATTCACAAAAAATTGTTATAGTATGATTATACATCATGAAAATATATGTATTATGAAAATATATGTACATCATGAAAATATAATAAAAAAAATATTTGTGAATTCTATATTTAACCACGCGATTGCGCGCGCACGTTAATTTTCTCGAAGATGTATAATCTAGAAAAATAAACACGTCGCCATCTGCCGAATACCTGTGCAACTTAGATGCTAAACCGCCATCTATTAGGAACTTACAGAACTAAACAATAAATAAACATTAATGTCGTATAATAAATATTGAAAATAATAATTAAGAGATAAAAACTATTCTATCTTTTAAGTTGGACTACATTATAAATGGTTACAAAATTTTATCAAAATCCGTTCAGTAGTTTCGGAGTTTATCGGGAACATACATCGTGACACGAAATTTATATATATATATATATATATATATATATATATATATATATATATATATATATATATATATATATATATATATATATTTTTTTTTTTTTTTTTTTCAGGCTGAAATAGTTTTAATAGCATATCTGTGCAATAGAAATTTCCTGATAACTTTTTATTATTCTATGTTATTTTATAGTACATGTCAAGTCAAAAATATTTTATCTAGAATTATTTATTTTCTTTAAATGCAGTTGTTTAATTTAAGTTCAAAAGAGGTTATCAATTCTCAATTCCTTTTTTTTTTTAGATTATGCTAAATTCTTTTAACTGTGTAATTCTTTAAAAAAGAATGATAATCATAAATCAAATTCTTTCATTATTCATTGTGAATTAATCATTATTTTGAGTGCACAAACATTATCTAATTTTAAGTCGAAAACACACATTTCTTATAAAATAAATATAAGCTATTACAAATAATTTTTATTTTTATCAGATTTTCATCAGATAAACATACATCATAAATTAAACAACTTACCATAGCAGCAGTGATTGAGGTTGTTCATTTCTATTTAATAGTATATACTTGATTTAAATTACAAACAGAAATGTATTTTAGCTTTGTTAATGGACTTCATCTAATCAAATTTGTTGCTTTTTAAATCAATTATACCATTTTTTAAGACAAATATTCTAAAATTATTTTTTTAGGTGTTGTACATTTTCTCAGACAACACATAATCTGTTGTGTTGTTGTTATTTATAACTCTAGGACAAGTCAAGCTCGTTGTGCCGTTGGCTGTGCGAATTTAAATCAGAAGTGTGCGTTGTTCGTTTAACCAGAGCATCGTGACTTTAGTGTAAACACCTCCGATAGATGACACCACCAGAAGAAAGCATAATCTGATGCTAATACGTAAAATTAAAATGCTTGAAAAAAGAATGAAATCTATACAGATAGAAAAATTCATACAAGTTGTTATTAATTTTTAAAAAATTTAATAAAAAGTAAGAAACAGAATTCCATACAAAATGAACTTAATCGATTAGAGTATATAAAGGGTAATTTTGAATAAATTCATCAATGAATTATAATCGTCATACAATACAGTATTATTACATCTTTTGTTCTGCAAATGTAATGCATTTAAGTAATTTAAACTCTAACTTTACCAAATAAATTTTTTATAAGTTATTAATTAATTTCAAAAATTAAATACTGTTGTTAAAAATGAATGTAACAACACAACTGAAACCTACATTGTTATAAGCAGTTTCTGAATGAGATGTTAGTCCCTCAAAATTAAAGGGCACATATAAATAAATGCATAACTGTATGTACATGCTTGCTATTTTAAGAGATAGAAAAATAAAATTGAAATAACATTAATGATCTAATTATACAAAATTCGAATAAAATGACTGATAGAATCAATTCCTTTATATGGGAATGTTTTGCAAGAAGGTGTCTCCAAATTTTTGACAATATAATTAATCTAAATTTTAAATACTTGTACAATGTTTTAAAAATACATCAAGTAAATATAGCATAGATATAACAAATGTGAAAAAAAAAATTGGCGGATCAATTTTTAAGTAGAAATTTTAGTTTAATTATCTCCAGTTTGCACATATTGCTCTTATTAATAATCCGAGAAATATTCTGAAGTAACAAGTATTTGCTTGTTAATTAAACTTTTTTGAAGTTTTAAGATGATTTTCACCCACCATTCCCATATAACATTGCGGACACAGTTAATGGTGTGTGACACACAGCCAGCGTAATGCCATGTCTCTTTTGCATGCAATTAAAATCACGAATTAAAAGAAATAAGTATCGGAATTTGGAGTAAAATCCTTATCAGGGATTCAATGAGTGAAAACTTTAATATTAGCAAATATTAATTAAAATAATGGAATTTTTAGGAAATGTGTAAAATTTTTAAGTTGTGCATTTAGAAGAATGAAAAAGTTGTCACTAAATGAGAAAATCAATACAAGAAACAAAATTTTTTTAAAGATAAGCTTTTTATTTGTTTTAAGTCGATATACATACATTTATGGGATTTCAAACATGTCAAATTGAGAAGAATGAAGAAGAAAATGGTACACTTTTCCTATATACGATAATCTATGTAAGGGGAAGGAAAAATAGTAAATTACTATTGTAAATATTCCATTTACATCCTGTATTGTTTAAAAATGTTTATTGTTTATATTTTTAGAAACTATTAAAAATAATACAGACATTTTATTGACATTTTATAATTTAAATAACTGTCAATTATTGACTAAGCATATGGAAACGCCAATGTTTATTTCTGGTAAAAACTGCTTAACAATCGCATTGATGATCGATTACGTACGTATAATGTAACAGCATCTTTTTTTCCTATGAAATAAAATTTAATTTTGCTGTTTTCTTACTCTTGTTTTTTGCTCTTGGTTTTTTTACTCTCTTAATGCTCCTTAACGAACAAAATTAACATTAAACCATCTTTTGCACCAATTATCTTTAGATGTGTTAATCTCTCTTCACTCAATTTTTTTATCTAAAAAATAAAAATAATAGATTGAATATATTTAAATAACAATAAAATTTTGAGCTATTGAAATCTAATCTACATTGTATAATTTTCACTTCTTAGTAGAAACGTACTATTTCTAAAGGATTATAAACGGGGATATAACGGAAAAGTACCAAGAAAAATTCGAACAGAAACTGATAACACTCCCTACATTCAGAATTTATCGATCAATGTCCCCTAAAGAATCCACCTCACTGTGGAAAGGGGCGCACCCCCTTTCATCTTCACAATCAGAAATTGTTGTGATCACACTCAAATCAAGTTGATTTATTTCGCTGTGATTCGGCCAAAGAAATACCATTTGGTGATTCGCTTTGAAAGATACAATTTTGGACACATACGCATGCACGACTCGAAACAACCACGTCAAACGGACATTCGACTGCTGGAGGCTCTGGTCTTGAGCTCGAATTTTATCCGTTTCTCTGACCCCTGAATTCTCCCTTTATTATAACGAATCGATTACAGAGCCTGTACTAACAAACTGATTTGCCTCTGCATTTGAAAAGTGAGCTCATTTTATTGTTTGTGTATTTAAGTTTTGAATATAGTAATTAATATTAATTCTTTTGCATGTTTTTTCCAACAGAAATGCATAAATATATTAATAATGAATGATTAAGTAAAAGGATATTTTTTATGTGAAATAGTAAATATTTAACGCAAATTAATCTGTTCTGATGTTTATTTTGCTATTTAATATTTATTCACCGTTTGACCACTGTCTTCCATTATTATAGAGCATATGTTTTTGCCACACTTTTTCAATAAAATATGCAGCGTTATCTATTCAGAGTATTTTTATTTCCCTTAGAAATAAAAATCCTATGTTTAAAAATAGCTTTTATTTTTCGATCGAATTGCATTTTTAATCATTTTAAACTTCATTTTTGAAATTTTCTAGCTTAAGATTAGTATTATCTCATCGTTACAAATGATCATCCTATTTATAGAATAAGTGTTTAATTTTATAAAATATATTAACATAAACATAATTATATATAACATTAAAATAATAATTTAAAAAGTTTCCCATAATGAGGACAAATAAATATTTTGGTCATAAGTATTTTAATTATTTTTTAATCTATCCTAAAGACATAGAGGTAATTACGTTTATCGTCAAAAAAGCATTAGAAATTTGCTCAAGAATATTTACATTGTGTCTCTCAATTCTGATATTTTTAACTTTATTTCTTCATATTGAAAAAAAATTATATAAACATATCCATAAAAATACTGATTATATAATTCAATTACATGCCAATATCGACACGATTAATTTCAAATTCTATATTTTTCATTATTTAAAATATTCAAAAAATTATTATTTTATTTTTTTAATTTGAGCGTTAATTTACAAAGTTTAATTATTCTCTCTGTTTTTCCCTTCGATCCTACTTTTCTTTTTTTTTTTTAACTAATTCAGTTTTATTTTAACTATATAAAGGATTGATTTATTTCCCGTGAAAAAAAAATTATATTTAAATAAAAGAGAAGTAACTGTGGTTGACATTTCATATTATAAATTGCTTGTAGTTTATGGAAAACTAATTACGAAAAAGCGTAATAAATATTATGCTTATTTATTTAAGTATATAAAACGCAAAATTCATAAATTCCTTTTAAATACATATATAGCTAAATGTATTTTTTACAAATCATTTTTTCCCTAAATGAAATAGTGTTATTTAAAACTATAGTTAAAATATACAGATTTATGTTAATTTCTCTTTCATTAAATAATAGCGAGTAAAATTACTGGATTTTTCCAACATTTAATTTAAAATAAACTGAAAAATATCTATAATATTCTAAAATGTAGACAATTACAATCCCAAGGTATAATATTCCTAATCCAAAATTGGTAATAGGTTCGTCTAAAGATATTTTATATAGATAAGAACTTCCGGAGGTTTCATAACAACTGAATTTCCCTCGTGTCACATTCGTTGTCCAGGCTTAATAATTACATTCGTATTCTACAGAATGTTCAAATCGCAAATGAGTGGTTGAAGATAGATGTTGCGTTTCTGGTGCATTTATGTATATCTAGCAATGCACACATTGTTTGGAGTTATCATATTATCTTCTTATGCGACATATAAATACAGTCTTTCGGTGTAAGCGATCTTTTCTCTGGCAATTTATTAAATAGTAAATGTAGTTATGCAGGTAATATTTTATTAATAGTAAGGTATTTCGCCGGAAATTTATTATAATATAATTTAAGCAAAAATGAAGTTGTTGTGCTTGCTATGCCTTGGCAATGCGAATTTAAGTCAATAGGGAGAGTTATTAGTTTTAATCAGAGCACCAAGAAGATGAAATTACGAATATATATATATATATATATATATATATATATATATATATATATATATATATATATATATATATATATATATATATATATATATCGTAATTTCATCTTATATTCGTAATCTATGTGTGTGTGTGTGTGTGTGTGTGTGTGTGTGTGTGGCAAATCATCTTTAATTCTTTTTACAATAAATAGAGACACATAATATTCAAAATTAATATAAATGTATTTTACAATGATGTGAAACATTTTCATGAAGATGATTTATTTCAAATGGATGAAAAGTAAAAAAAAAATCTGTTGTAAAATTCCTGTGATAATTCCAAATAAAAATTTTAAAAATAATATCTTATTAAATAACCTTTAAGATAAAAATTTGCACATTCTGTGGAATACATTTCACATATTTTTTTTAATTTAGCAAGGTTTTCGATAATTTAAAAGCAAGATATATTGATAAAATTTCCAAATCATTTTCTTCAAAATGTATGCATTTATTTTTCTTGTCAATATAACAAGATAACTAAATTAAAAGAAATGTACTTTGCTGAAGAAAATCAGTCTTAGTTTCCTTTCATTAGAAAAAATGATATAGTACTATATGTTTACCGGTTGGATAGATAGCAAAACAAACACTTTCTAAAAATATTTCTTTCATTCAAATTTGAGATTATTCTTCTGAACTAATACCGTAATTAAAAATATTGACTACCGTATTGGCTCCAAAAATGTTAACAATGCTTCTAAAAGTTGATAAAAAATGGGGTTCTAAGATCTTAATGAGGAAATAGGGGAGAATTCAGTAATAAAAAATATGATTTTCAAATTAAAATAAAAAATAATCTTTACATAATATAAATAAAAAATAATTCAGCTGAGTCAGATACATCTAGTTGTGCCTTTTTACGATTGTTTTATGTATAAAATGAAATAATTTGCATATATTGCTGTGAATGAATTGTTTATTTTTTGGACTTTTTGTTATTTTTTGGTGCTATATACAATGGGATAATTTGTTATAAATTATCTTATCTTTTGAATAAAATAATACTTACTTATCCAAAAGATGAGATAATTCAAATTATTCAAAAGAAGAGATTAACGCCAGTCCACTTGATTTCAATTAATGTCCATTACTTATTCTAATTTTCAAATCATAATTGAAAGACTAGATTAAATGCAAAGCTAAATAATTTTATGTAAAAATATAACTGTCTTATAAATAGAGAAAATTTCAACCATTTGATTTTCAAAACCAAAATTCATTAATTCTTTTTATTAAATGGCTTATATTTTAAAACTTCAACAAAATTGTATCTTTAAAAATCATAAGAATAACTTTTAGTTTTATTATCCTTTAAATATTAAACTTTCTTTCTGTTATTATGGACTGATTTTATCCCGACCGTTGTAATAAATGAAACATTAAAAAACTAGAAACTACTGCTTTATTAATTATAGGAAATATCTTTATCATCTGTTTCTGAGATAATTATTATTGTTTTAATAATGCTCAGGTGCAATTTCATTAGTTATAAATAAAGATATCAGCATTTTCACTTTTTTATATTCATTTTTAACTAAACTTAGTTAAGGATCTTTGGTACACGCGAGATCCTATTGCTGTTTTTCAACTATTTTATGTATATATATGAGCTCCTTCTATTTATTAAATGTTTTTTTTAGCAAGAAATAATGTAAATCTGAATTTCCAATATAATATAACGCAACACTTAAAGTAATTTAAACTAAATACTTAAAAAAATTAATATTACTTAATTTTCTTTCATTCATCAATGCCTTAAAAATAATAGCAAATTTACAAATAAAACTGTTTTATATAATCAATTTCAAAGCCAGGTTTGATT
Organism: Latrodectus hesperus; assembly: GCA_037975125.1. Taxonomy (NCBI): domain Eukaryota; kingdom Metazoa; phylum Arthropoda; class Arachnida; order Araneae; family Theridiidae; genus Latrodectus; species Latrodectus hesperus. The sequence goes on from JAJQOW010000236.1 coordinate 79,043, forward strand.
GATTTTAGAATTTTTTATAAAAACAGTGAGAAAAATGTACTTAACAATTATATTGATTTTATTTTAATTCGCTTAAAGAATATTAAAGAAGTGAACAGAAAGAAGTAAAATAAATAGGAATAAGTTACCACACAGTCCAGTCCGTGTCTGGTATTCGTTTCCATCACAAAAATTAAATCCTGATAATTTTACTTACTTTTTTTACGTGATAACTATCCATTAAATCATACCTGACACACAATGAGTGAAATCATTTTACTCAATATGTCAAAGTCATGAGAATTCTGAGTTTGGTGATCTTTTGGCAGATTTTCTGGTTTATCTATCAACCAGGTTTTTATTACGTTATAGAGATGGAGACCTATAAAAATAGTGTTGAAAACTACTTTGGCAATCCTAGTATATACGTCATCGCAAGGCGTCACAATACGTCATCTTGACAACATTTCTTCGTCGCCAAAAATTCAGAATTTCGCCTGATGGATTATACGGCATCTGTGCCGAGAATTTTTTAATGATTCAGGTAAGGATTAGATGCAGAAAATCGCATTAAAGATGTGCATGACCTATAGTATCTAGAGTATAGTATAAGGCAAGAATACCAGTCCATCTTTTGATGGCATTTCAAGTCCAACCTCATCTATTGACTGCGCTACATATATCAAAATATTCTCTCTAAATAATCTTACGATTATTTACATATTTTCCCAAAACATTTCAGCCATTAAACAAATATTAATAATATTGCCATCCATTTAATTATCGAAATGATTCATTATTAAAATTATGTTACTCAAAAATTTTAGATATTTGAAAAAAATGGACTCAGCGTACAACTTTCCAAATCTATTTTTTTAAAAATACATACTAACACATTTTATGAAAATCTATAAAAAATTAAAGTTGTCACTATATTTTGAAATATCTCTTAGATAAAAGAAATAACGATTGTGTGATGATAAGTTTTTCTATTGGTAATGTCTTTTTCTTTCAATTTTTAGATTCTTATCTTTTTGGTTCAAGATAAAGGTTATTACCTAATATAATATGGAATCGGTGGTATCCACTCCTGAGAAATTCGATTGTGGAAAAGGCACGAGTAAAAAGAAAAGTGTCAGATTCGCTACTCCTCTCGTAACAAAACCCAGTGTTAGAACCCAGACACTTCAAGAAATCATTATCGACAAGCAAAATGTTTCATCTGATGAAATTTCTATAAAGATTGAAACTGAATATGCTGACGATATTACAAACCTTTCTAACGAAAATTTTGTCAGCTGTCAAAATATGGAGAGTAATCATCAAGTGGTTGCAGGAACTAAACCTGAGGCAACAGATAAAAAGAGGTACTTAACTCCAAGGAGTTCTACATTAGTCATATTATTAAAATATAAATGTTATCTAGACTTAATATACTGATTCACATTAATAAAATTTAATTACATTTTTATTTTTTATTAATATTATTATAATATAATAATAAATTAATAAAAAAGAATTATATTTAAAATAAATATAATTATTTATTATTAATTTATTAATAAAAATTAATTATATTTAATTTAAAGATTGCCTTTTATTCTGAATTTTTAGTATTTGTAATAATAAGTATAATACTTATATCATAAATGTATTTCTTTCGTAAACAGTTTTTATGAAAATATACAGTGAAACATTTCCGAAGTATATTTTCAGGATAATAGTGCTTAACAACATGACATTAATTTACTCTTTGTTTTTTAAAATAGTGAGACCCGAATGATTAAAATAAAAAAATAATTTAGAAAAGATATGTCTTTAGCTTATAAGCTTAAGAGCTACAATATCTAATTTTTTGCTTTTAATTCGCGGAATTATTTGTAAAAATTTTTATGCTGTAAAAATTGTATCCCGTCATATTTTTTGGAAAGCATTTTTTGATGCTTAAAGTTACAGTTAATGTGTAATGTATGAAATCATTTAATTTAGAAATTACAATTATTTACAAAATTGTAATTTGTAAAGAACTATATTTTCAGCTATTAATTATAGTAACAAATGTTGTTGTTGTCGTGTGCCAGCTAGGATGGCAACATGGGGTGCGCTGCTCCACTTTTTCATACTGAACCACATTTTAGTGTGTGGAGTCCGACTTCCTCAGTACACACATGCCATAGGAACTCGTTTATAGCGTAGGCAACCATTCACACCTCATTCTTACAAGGAAAGGACAAAGACAGAATAGATAGAGAGAAAGTACTTCCATGCCCGAAACGGGATTCGAACCCAGGACCTCCCTATGCGTAATCAGGGACTCTGACCACTAGACAGGGCGGGCGGCCATAGTAACAAATAGACCGATGATATAATTGCTCTATTTTAATGTTTAAAACTGAGTGTAGAAGTAACTTTCTAAATCTACAGAAATAATTTCCCCCTCATGCTGCAGTATTACTTCATATCCTCGAGTTATTTTTTAATCAACTATAGACCTCTTAATATATATATTAAGAGTCTTGTAATATACATTAAAATCTTAGGCAACCTCTTAATATATATTACAATGTCTTTAGGATAAAAAAATAAAATTAAGTTCATTTAATTTTTAAAATTTTTGTTGATTTCTCAAATGTTTGTTGATTTTCAAGTTTTCATGAAGATTTTATTAAGATTTTGTACTACTATACTGCTTCTATTTATTAGTCTTACTTTAAAATCAATTCATAAAGCCTTGTGTAAATACTTGTTGATGTTTTTTAATTTTAAGTTTTTTCTTTATTTATGGAACATTGAATAAATTCAATAATATATTTATGTTACACGATTCTTCAAGAAGTATTTGACAACAACTGTGAGTCCAATAAAAATGAACAAATAAAAATTAATATCGAAATCTGTTGTAATTTTTTTACGGCACAAATGAAACTGCGTCAAATTCTAGATGAAATTAGCAATATCAAATTTATCTACATAATACAGATCACAATTCTCAGTTATGTCCTTATTCACCACAGGATAATTTATTCCTAAGTGACTAAATCTTGAATATCTTTTTCTTCTTTTTAGAGTTGGGTTTGTATGTCATTGGGCACCTTTGCTTTTATCAGCATTTTGTACTATTAACTCCAAACCCAATGTTTCCTAGTTCCAGTTGCTCGGGTCACCCACTTTATTAATAATATTCGATAACCCTTTAATGGAGTCTAGGTGTAACTCTCTAGTATGGATGATGCCTAAACAAGTTAATCTAGGGAGGGCAAGAGCCTCGCATTCATAAATGATATCCTCTGCCGTTTCCTCTTGCGTATGACATTTCCAGCAGATAGGGTCTTGCTGAAACAGTCCCATCTGGTCAGAAAGTCAGTCATGCTAGGGATAGCTTCCTGACTTTCACCAGAAGAAGATGGTTTGGAGGTCATTTCTACCTCAAGTGAAGGATTCATTGCTGCCCCTTTACAAGATTGCCTATGAGTTCCCTTGTCTTTTTCAGCAAGGTCTACTTTAGAGGCTTCACCTGCAAATGCAGAAAGGTTTGTTATTTCTTGTGTCTTTTCAGCCACAAGATAACAATTAATAAGCTCAGGTAATATAAGTCCACCCAGCATTCCCTGAGTTACTGGGCAAGGCAAATTACTCTAGAAGTTCGCCAGGCAACTAGAGGCTCCGTTAAGACACCATTACCGTGGTGCTAAATAACCCTAGGCACGGATCGCATAACACCAGGGTTTACGGGAGCTGGTTCACGGCCTCTGATTCTATATTCAATGCTATCCTGTCATTCCTACAGGACATTCGGCTATCCACCACCTGCCGACGTGCCTGGTGGCTGCTCAAGCCCCAGGAAGGTACGCATACCCCCTGGTTCCAGGAAATCTTGAATATAGTTTTTTATGTAACTTTTTTCTCGCTATTCCACTGCTGAGGAGGGGGTCAGCCACTGTGGGAAGGTCACCTTCTGCGACATCCCTTCCCTAGCTAAAACAAAATTAAATAAGCTTTCGAAAGCCCAGGGGCGTAGCGACGGGGGGCAAGGGGGCTATCTTGCCCCGGGCACAGCTTGCAGAGGAGCGCCAAATCATGTCAAAGATGAAAAAATTTTCAGAAAATTTCAATCTTAGTTTTATCATAATATCAATTTCATTCGGAGAAATAAATTTTGCATTTTATAATTATTGTGTCATGTCCAGGGAAAAATAAAAAAAAAAAGCTCCAGGGAAGAATTAGACTTGGAAATAAGAAAAAGTTGTTGATGAAAAATGAGGAAGAGCACCAGGAGCTTCCCATAAACGAAGAAACTCTTATTCTTATATTTCAATAATTTTTCGTAACTTTAGTTCCTTTTAAAAATTGTGTTTATTTAACCATGCTTTCGATTTTCATTTCTTAATCATTTAGATGATCAGTTTTCATTCCTGTAAGTTCTTTCCATTTTAATTTTCATTCTTTGCTCAAAGTTTGTGATACTATTGCTTTGTACTACAAATCTTGTAAATGAGTAAATAACGAAAATATCTTAATTTTTTCATATGAAATTTCTGGAATATTAAATTAGTCAATTCCATTTTAATGCAAATGAGAAGTTTCCATTTTAGTATAAAGTTATTTACTAAATTATTTGTGTTAATGTTATATGGTAAATTTTGGATCTATTAACTTAGGGAGATTACACAAGAGAAAGACACCTATTTCATTTTGTGAATACGCCAAGATTCGCAGTGCCCTTTATGAGTCTTAATTGTTATACAGGTTATCTAAGTTTAGTTACATTACTAAAAAAAGTCATAACAATAATATTAACAAAACAAATAACTTTGTTTTACTCAAATTAAAAAAAGAATTTTCAATGAATATTATTTTCATTGAGCCCTTCTAGATGTCATAATTATTCAAAAATTAAAAACTTAAAAATTCTTTGTCGAAATTTCAGTGTCTTGAAATATTATTTGACGCGCTATTTTTAAATTCTCATTAGACATTAAATTATTTTACTTATTAGTTAAAACTATTAATTTTAAAGTAATTTATTTAATACTTAAATGTTTTTGTTTGGGAAAATAATTTTTATTTGACTCTTAATTTTATCGGCTTTACATTAGCATCTTACATTGAAAAAATTTTATGTTGGAAATGTTAAATTAACGAAACCTATTTTATTAAATGTTAAAAATTAATTTATCAATTAATTTTCAATCAAAATCAATTAAATATCCCGATTTCAAAATTGTAATATCCGGATAAAGGCCGACAGTGCCCATACTGAGGGCCCTGGGGTGCGAAGCATATGTCCCGGGTTGGTGGTCAGCCCAGCGCGAAATCCCCGGTGTTTAGTTTCCAAGCATGATTGGTTCTCAGTTAATTGACCCACTGAAAGGATGAAAGGTTGAATTGACCTAGCTTGAGAATCGAACTTCAAACCTCTGCCTTCGGAGCGCTAAGTCACCGTGTTTAACGAATGTATAAGTTTGGGTGAATTTTGTCATTCAGATTTCCAAGGAACAGAAGTCTCTATAGAAATGGGGGATTGAAAGATGTGACTCAGCAGTAGAAAAGAAATTAAACCTAAAACTCCATTAGAACTTCCAATCTGCCTTATCTCAAACAGTGAAGATAGAGAGAAGAAAAGGTTGCCACATTCAAATATTTTGAACTATTTCTGCATTAATTGCAAACTGCGAACATTCATTCAGCAAAATGAAATTAATTTTGACTAATTTATGATCCACCATGAGTCAAAACCGTCTAAGTGATATTTAACAATTTTAGGTATAGAAAAAGAAAAATTTACAATGATCAACTTTGTTAAAGTAATTGATCAATTCACTTCAGCAAAGGCAAGAAAACTGTGAATAGTATAGTATATTAGATTGCAAATAATTACATCTGCTTATATCAATGATATGTAACAAATTATTTTATGCTTAAAAAATTTTGTTTTTTAAAATAATTGTATTAGTACATAAAATCACTATCTTTTTATAATTAATTCTATATCACGCACATAAGTCCGATTATTCTAATGAGACGTTTCCGAATCCAATATAAGTGGTTTTTAGAAATTAGAAATGATTTTTATTTAAATTTATAGCTTAGCTTGAGACTTTAAATTAATATATTTTCCATTTTTTTTTGTAGTAGGTACAATATTTATTTTGTATTCTTCATTGCAATTTTACTCCATTTATTATATAATGTATTATGTATCGTTATATTATTATACATCTCTTATTACTTAATACTTTTTATTTCCATATTTAAATTGTATTACTATTTTTTCAACGGGGTGCCAATTCTGCTCACTACGCCACTGTGACTCCTAACCACTCCTGGTATTTTACAAAGAGTATCCAGGAGGATCTTTCCATCTTAGTCTGAGATCCCACCAAATTACTTTTTATGCTTCTTGAGGGGTAAAATTTTTTTTAATCCAATGGCGGGCACACAAGGGTGACTGAACCCTATGCCACAACAAGGCCAGAAAAAGCTACTCATTTGTCGTTACCCAGCGGGCACCTGTGAACCAAGTCACGGAGGCGAGTAGCGTTACACGCGTCATACCACCACAAACCCGTTTATAGGGTGGGCCACATTCATACCACATCACAGAAGAAAGGACAGAGAGAACAGAGAAGGAAAGAAACATCCATGCCCGAACCGGAATTCGAACCCGGGACCCACAGCTCAGGAGTCAGGAACGCTCACCTGAGTGGTAACATAAGAGCCCTTATTTTCAATCAGGGTCAAAAAATATACCCGTAGTGTCATTGGTGCACAGCTGACATGGCTGCCCTCGGTTCATTTGGTCGCATGACTACATTTTATCAATTACGAGATTCCGCTGAAGCCTCGTCTTTTATTAGACTTTTTAAGTATTTTCGGATTCACTTGGGGATGTTCTAGCTGCGGATTCATGAGGACTGTCTAGATAATCCCGAAATTAGAAACAACAACAATTTTTCACTATTTTGATTTATGTACCTTGATGAGTAAAAAAAAACAACAACAATAATCCTAAAATGATTGAGGTAGAAAATTGGAAAATGCTACGTGTCTTCCAAAGGAACATGCTATATACTAAACTAAACTCCGTGGCACGACAGCCAATGTGGGCCAAGGTCTACATTGCCCATATCAGTTTTCATGACCGAGGGCCGTAGGGTACACAAAGTATAAGTCCAAGTTAGGTGGTCAGTCTAACGTGAAACCCCCAATGTTTAGTTCCCAAGCATGCTTGGTACTCAGTTTATCTACCCACTGAAGGGATGAAAAGCTAAGTTGACCTTGCCCAGCCCGAGGATCGAACCACGGACGTGTGCCTTCGGAGAGTGAAACGCTGCCAATAAGCAACTGGCTTTATCATGTTCTATGCTCTGGTCAAATATATTTACCAAAAGCTGCATTTGAAGTTATACGTCCTAGCAAAATTTTTTCTTGGTAAATGCATCAAAATTCAGGTATATATTCAATTCATAATTTAAGTAATTTTAATTGCATACAAGTTATAATCTTAAATTCAATATTTGCTGGGTGCATATTTCTTGCACATGTGTATATGAATATCAAGATTGTCTAAATTCATAACATTAATATACTTGTCTTTATTTTATTAGGAACCTGTCAAGCAGAATACGACATTTGACGACAGCACTGTATTTTGCATTTGTTTTGACTGTTATAATATCCTTCACAGTTGGGTTCATAGTAAATTATGATATCTCCTTTATTATAGCGAAGTACATCGTCTTCCTTGCAGCGGCTTCCATACTTAGCGTTTTCATATACGTTGGTTACCAGAAGGTAAAATAGTGTCTACAGAAGCCAGAAGAACCAGAATCAACGAATGAAATGAGTGCAATTTCAAGTGCAATGGTATCATCTGTCATGAATGTGTACTTAATATATTAGAGATGAAATTGAACTTTAAATAAATCATCTTCAGATTCTGGGTTCTTTTTTCTTTATTTTTTTAACAGTTTTTTAAAAAAGTTTGTTGGTGTATCTAATTTCTTTTCAAAAAAGTTATTATTTCTCAAATGCGTTTTTTTTTGGCTTTAAATTTCATACAGTTTTTAAAAATAAGAATTTAAAGAAATATAAAAATAACTTCGATGCAAAATTATTATCCTAAACATTTATAATTGAAGACTCAATTCAATGTGTAATTCACATTTTATTTACATAATAAGGAGAGCGAATAAATGGATAAAATTATGTAAATCATATTAATTCTTACTATCGAATATTTCATTTCCCTTTAAATAAATTCAATTTTCTCTAGTTAATTAATTCATATCTATATATTTTAAACTATTGATGATTGATTTTCTGAAGGGGATTTTCGGATTTCAGGATCTCACATTTCCCATTTTTAACAAAAACAATTTAAAATATTTAAAATTTAAACGATGATGTTATAAATTATTTTAAAAACTATTCTAATGGGTATACAAGTGCAAATGATATTTTATTTAAAAATTTTTATCGTAAAATCTAAAAAACTGTTGTGGGGGCTGGTCATATTATCAGCTCCCTTTTATATAATATTTTTTCTTTTACATTATACGGGTCTCTGGTAGCCTGTACCGGAGATTGGATTTAGGGATCTTTCCACTTCTTCTCGAACAAGGTTTCAAGGGAGTGTAGTCCTATTTCTGCCTCCTCCGTTGGCGCTGAATTAAATTTTTGTATTTTCTTACTCACTATTTTATTGATTAAAGCCGTCAAATCAAAGTCTGAGGAATCAATGGAGGCTACTGGTACTACATCAGGCAACCTTGCAAACTTCTGGTGCCCAAATCCGTTTCCGATTTAGTTCTTCAATATACTGACATCATTTATAAAAATGTGTCACAGCCCATATCTCTTTTGTAAGTAGTGCCTGGTAGATATCTTCGGCTACGCCTTTCATAAGGTGATAGTTCTTTTCATCTTCTGCCATGCTTGGGCCTGCCTGTTCGCAAATACCAAGAACGTCCTGAATGTATGATTGTGTAGATTCTCCAGATTTCTAGGCATTACTTTTGAGTCTCTCGTTCGCTTACCTTATATACAATTGTGCGTTACTGAAAGCATTCTTCAGTTTGCCTTCAAATTTCGTCCATGATGACAAAATGTCCTCATTACTCTCGAACCATTTCTTCGCAGTTCCGTCTAAGAAGAAATACACATCTGCTAAACTGGGAGTATCGTCCCACCGATTGAATTTTGATACTTAAAGGTATCCATTTAACCTCTCTGTTGTGTTCTGTCCTTACTCGCCTTTAAAGATGGTCGGCATACTTGGATCTTAAATTAGAGCTGGAGCGACGATGAAAGATGATGGCTTCATATTTGACTCCGTCATTTGCCGCGACTTTACTTGTCTTACTTTGCCTTCGTATAGTCCATGCTCCGGGGAAAGCTGTTGAAGTCGAAGGCTTCGACGAAATGTAGTTTCTTCCAGACTGCAACACGGAGAAACGTTACTCTGCGCCTCCACCAAAATTTCACGTTTATTCACAGTGATGTTCGAACACAAGTGAAGAGGCTTTGATGATAAGCAATAACGTTTATTAGTCAGGGCTAACAAGCTCTAAGGCTTACAGTCAAGAACTGCCTCTCGCAGTTCCAACACAAGCTTTTAAATGGTTAGAGAACATTCTAGAAGTATTCAAATAATACAGAAATTTGCATATTTTACAGATTTCTCAAATATTTAAGAAAGCGAACATAAAAGAGACGAGAAAACATTTTCAGCCTCTCGCAAGTTTGAACCGACGCCTTCCCGTTGGTAGCCGTTGACTTTATCCACTGCGCCATTGCGTCCGGTGAGTTTTTGATCCGAAATGCGGCACTATAGGCCAGTGAATTTCAAAAATAATGACAATTGCATAAGCAAATCAAGGAAGTAAATCATATCGCAACAGAAACATATTTCCACTGAAAGGATAATTTAATTTCCCTAGAGTAAGTTCTAGGACATCTTCGTACATTCTAGAACATTTGTTCCGTTGTACAGAACTATGTGGTGTGCAAGATGGCAAACCCAGTGTCTCCTTTGAAAATTCAAAATATCCGAGAACATTCCTGAGCATTCTTTAAGATTCTCATAAGACATTCTTGATCAATTTGAGCTTCAAGATATCAAATATAACATTCAGCAATACTCTATCCATTTGTTCATATCATATGTAATAGATTCTTAGACTTTATAAAAGTGCCTATTGGCCTAATTTACTTATTTGTCATAAATGTTTCCAGACCTACTGTACTTCCAAATCAAAAAATTACACAAAATGCTTTTCTAACGCCCTCCTGTGGAACCATGGGGTTATTTTTGAAGTAATATCTGCAATCAGACTAATTATGTTTACTTTTTTATCTGTATTAGTTTTATAAAATTTTACGGATAATATTTAAGAAATTATATAATTTTTTAATTTTTTGCATGCCTATGAATGACATGAAAGTACACTATTTTTGAAAATAATAGCTAAAAGATATAACATGCGTGATTCACTGGCATTTTTTTTCTATATGAATAAACCTATTCCTTGAAATGTTTGACAAACTTAAATGCTCTTTGTATTATAATTGTTTGCAAAGGTTTTAACCTTCATTGTGTTTCAGATTCTTCTAATATTAATATTTCAAATTTCTTTAGTGTCTTAAAGAACCATCTTATAATCACCTTTTTATAAGAGCAATTGGTTTTAATAATTATTCTTAATTTCTAAAATTCATATTATTAAAAGCTTATATATATATATATATATATATATATATATATATATATATATATATATATATATATATATATAAGGACGAAACTAAAATTTAATGGACAGAGGACGCATTAAAGCAATTAAAAAAATGTAAACAAGATTTGACCAATGTTACACAGTTATCCTGCCTAAGTTCTGAATTACTCTGGCATTGTTTACAGATGCATCATTTCCCTCCTTAAATCTTGCATCACAAAACCTAACCAACCAGTTACTCCTTGGAAGGTAATTTACACAGTGAATATGCCTATTTGGCTGCCAAATAGTAAGCACATTTGCCTTTGGTTCAACAATTTGTGAATTTGTTTTCCACCATTGGTTTTGGATGTTTGTAGTGGTTCATGGTCAACTTTATACTGTAGATTCAGGATTAAAATTTAGCCTTAGTATGTGAAAACTTTTATTGAGAGACGAACATTCCAAATTACATTGTGGATATTATAATACCATTCAACTACCTTAACACCTTAGAACTCTAGGATGGTCTTTACACAATGTCAAAATTCAGTGTTTTAATTATTATTTAATTCCTTTCTTAGAATATTTAGTTATAATCTTTACCTGACAGATTTGCTTAAAGAGTTCTGAAGAGAAGGATTTTCTCATTTTGGCTGAAAATTTTGTTCCGTGCATTCAACACATTATTCCTAATGTTGCACAATTTTCTGAAGCATTAAGCGAGTAATTTTGTGTCACTAAAAAAATCAAGATGAAAAACTTCATAAAATAATTTTAAAAAATTCTGTAATATGTGCTGTAATTATTTTGTATCTTTAAGATACCTTGAATCCTACAAGTTGTGAGTATAATAGAAAAATGTCAAGTATGTGTCAGAAGTAAAGGGAGAAAACATAATTTCTTGTAATAAAAAATCGTTTAAATCCTTAATACTATCCACGAAACTTTATAAGATTATTAAAGAGGAAAATGCTAAATTGTGACTGTCAAATGGTTAACCTTAACTAGACCCTTAACTCATATCAACAATAAGTTTGATTTCGTTCCATTTTTCATGACAGTTGATTTTCCGAATCCATTTAACTGCTTTCCCTCGACTAATTCACCTTCTTGTGCAAAAATTAATTATAATAATAAATAATTTTGGAAAAAATTAAAATGAAACTCACTTGATAGGATTATCAATGTTGTTAGCTGTAGGAAATCCTGATGAGAAACAACTCATTGATGTACCAACAGATCAGCATTGGGGAAGAATTTATCTAGCTCTATTTGAGTACGTTTTACTAAGCATACATTTTAATTAATTATTAATTTTTTGAGAATATTATGAATGTTTGAACAATATAGTTAGCAATAATAGATTGAGAATCTAAACGAATACATTTTATGGTTGTCAAAAGATTAAACAGTAATCTAATATTTGTAAGAATTTGAATAAAATTTTCAGAATTTGTTTAATCAATTATACCTTGATCCAGATACTAAAATTTAAATGCTAATTTTTCCAACAAATGTAGTCAAATATTATTAACTCTCAATTTGATAGCTTTATTAATAACTCTAAACTTAGTAATTCTAAAAATATTGGTTATCAGAGGAATCGACACACACACACACAACTTAAGAAAATGTGATTTGTAATTTCCATAGACAATCAATAATAAAATAGCGTTTTACTTAGTAATAAGCGGATATCGGGTACATTTGTTATTTATTAAAAAAATGGTGAAACTTATGTGCTGCATTTTGTAATATTAAATACTTCTTTTTGAAAAGGATTTGAAGATTTTATAAGATAAGGATTGTTAAGTACTTAAAAGCCACAGTGTGTCTCAAGGCTGATAACTATTCAATTTTTATTTAAATGTTGATACTTTTATGTATTAAATATTTTATATATTCATGTTTGTGTAAAACTTGAAAATTTTAAAACATTATTGAAATTTATTTGCACCAACTCCCATTCAATATAAAATTATACTGTTCTTTTAAGTAAGTCATATTGTGCTTCACTTTTGAAAAGCTTCAGGTAATAATAATTAAAAGTCAGAATTTTAAAAGAACTTAAAATTAAAATAACAGCTGTAAACTCAAAAAGTATCACAAAATGTTTAACGTTTGTAAAATTGGTTTCTATTATGATGAATTATTTACAAAGACAAGTGCTATCAAAACAACTCTATTTACAGAAGTCAGTTTCAATACATTTTAGAAAATTAATTTGCAGGATTATTTATTGATTTTTAAATTGCTCTTTCATTAAGCAACATTGACCTCCAATTCTTAATATGTATACTTTCTTTTTGATATAAGTTTCAAGTTCACTTAATTTTATAATTAGTATTTGTTTTTAAATAAATCACCGTGTCATAATGACACCGAAAAATATGTGTCCCTATGTCATTACACTCTGATTAGGTTTGATTAGGATTAATATTACTTTAATTCAAATTTGCGTTTTGAACAAAACATTCATTATTTCAAGTTTAGTTTGTTCTAAGCACATGTGTAATTTTTAAAATTTGAATATGTAAAACCATACTTTTGAAAAATATGGAATGGAGTGGAACTGATGTATCGTTAAATAAACTTTGGCAGTCAAAATATTTTTATGAGATTTTTAAGATATGCGACGGAAATAAAAGACCCTATATTTTTTAAGTGACATTTTTCAATTTGCAGAGCATTTTTGTTGACGTCTTAGGGAAAAGTGTCGATGACACCAACTTTTCCTAACGTGTGCTTAATTTTGAAACTTTTCACAGTAATTATTACTGTGAAAAGTTTCAAAATTACAGATACTGCTGATACTAAATTAAATCTCTTTTTAACTTGTAAAATATGTGGAAGGAACACATTGGATTCAAACTGGTGTGATTCTGAATCCATTTACGATTTTTATCAACCAGCTTGCACTTATTATTATTATTTATTTGTTTATTTATTTATTATTATTATTTTTTTGCAAAAGTTTTTCTGGGAGCAACAATTATTGTCAAAAACACTGTTTTAAAAAATTTATCAAAATATAATCTTCATTATAATAAAATTGAATATTTCAATGTGCCTAGTATCGAAAAAAAAGGGCATGTCATTGCTTTGAAATAATAAATGTATTAATTAAAGAATCAAAGGTTGCAAATACATTTGAATTTTTTTTCAACTGTTTTAAATTTAAATGTTCTTTAAATGTAACTTTTGATTCTTTGAAAACAGTTCAATGTATAATTATTTAAACTCTTTATTTAAAAATATTTAATAATGAATGGACATTTTTGTTTAATATTTCATTAAATTTTTAACGATATGCAGCGGTAACATTTGAATGTGGGCTTATTGGATACCATATAAAAAAGAAATCTGGGTTTTCAAAAAGTACTAAGATATTAAATGTGTACTGATTTCTTTATATTTCAATGCTTCAATATATGTTTTTGCTATAAATGTTATACTACATAAAATTCAAACGTTAGTTTCAGTATGAAATGTATATAAGATTTTCTGATTGAGTAATGTGATATGGAGAATCTTATTCATATTTCTATTGTTATGTATTTATATTTTATAATAATATTATATAATCTATTTGTATATATATATTTCATATTTGTATAGTTTTGAAATCATATATTGTTCTTAATGAGCTAGATTATTATGTTAAAAAAATATGTTCATAAACATATTTCATTGCTTTTGTTGATCCCAATTGCATTTTTGTATTATTAGAAAAGATTTATTTTTGAATTTGTTCATAAACATTCCTTTGCATGTATATTATCATCAACATATTACCAGTGCATTTTTTAAAAATTTTCATTAAATTTCTTGCAATTACTGAAAGTTATTTTCTGTTCTCAATGATTTTGAAAAATTCATATTGAAAATGTATCATTAAAAGTTTATATAACAAAAAAATATATTTATATTGAATAGTTGAATATTTTATGGTTTTTGATATTATATATATATGATTTATGATGATGATAAAGAAAAACATTTCTCAGTTCTTGTGAATCCTCCATTCTAAAATTGCAATGCCTCTTTGATAAAGATTTTCAATAAGTTTTTAAATCATTTATTATTTGTAAATAGTATGCATAATTTTATAATTTAAACCTTATTGTTAACTATTTTAAATTATGGATCAAATTGGAATTTGTGTTTTCTTATTTTTGTTGTATAAGTAGATGTAAAAAAATCTGTTTTATTTTATGTAAATAAATGTATATATGTGAAATAGAATGCCTGTATATATAATAAATTCTATATATATATAAATATCTATCAAATATCTATATATAATCTAGGTAAATTTTAATGTAAGTTATTTTCCTTATTTCAATGCAAATGTCCATAATGATTTGATAATTAAAAATATTTTGTTAATATTTATTAATTTCATGATTAAAAACGAACACAGACACTAATTTTTAACCATCAAATTCTAAATATTCTTCCTTCAAATATGTATCTGAAATATTTTTTTTATTTTAAGAAATTTGAGTAAAAAAAAAAACTTGTTCAGCATTATGATTTGGTTTACATCAGAAGAATGAGAAGTGACACTAAGTTTATTGTGGATTTTACTACAACAAATACGAATTGTATAATAAAGTAAAATAATTTCATCACTTAAATGAGTTATAGCAATCAATATTCTACTACTTAATTAAATGTCTTTTTATATAAATTAGTAACGCTTTTTCTTTTATTTCAACAGCTTATGCAGGCGCGTTTGTTTTGAATCACTTAAAAATATCGGTCTACTTTTAATTATTCATCATAAGAATGTGGTAACTGAGTGGTTATTCATCAAATGCTTAAAGTGTTTCTCTAATGAAGTAAGTTTGACATAATGACTCGATTGCACAGCATGGTTTCTGTTTTTATTAAAAACGTCGTCCATCGAGAATCCCATATTTTGTCGCCCAACCAAAATCAAGTATGTGGCTTTCAGACGTTGTGATGTTCGAAATAAGGCTACGGGGAAACTTCGAAGAAATTGTGACGTCAGATAGAATTGACGTCAGATAACGCCACAAAATAGGCATTCCGAGAGAACTTTTTAGTTTTCCAGAAAGTCAGAAATATCTAGCAGGGCACCGGCAACAGAGCAAATTATTTACCTTTTTCTTTTGTTTTTTTCTTTTTTTCTCCCATCGAAATAATGTTTGCGGTTAACTTTTATCAATATTTTTATGACGAAGATTAATTCATGAAAATTCTTCGCAAAGATAGTTAAATTTATTTTTGAATATTAAATATTACGTTTTTATATATTAATGATGATAAAATGATGAAAATTTTATTTTATGAAAATTTAACATTTTTAGAAAATTTATAAATTTTATGGTATTATAAAGATCGAAGGTATCTGTGGGATTCAAAAGATAAAACTTATTTTGAAAAATATATAAAGAAGGTTCTATTCTATGAAATAAGTCGTGTTTCACAAAACATTTGAAAAGTCTAAGATGAGTTATAATTTGTAATATAATAACACTAAATTTGGATTTTTTAATGAGGAAAAAAATTTGTAATACAAAATCTTATTTTTTTATATTTAAATAAATCTTTAAATTAATTGAGATAAAGTACACAGAAGAGCATGCTCTGCATTTAAATTTACTGTATTTAATATTATTGTAAACTTTGATTCTTGTGTTTTATATACATATATACACTGCTCAAAACAATTAAAGGAAATTGCGGTTTCAGGAGGATCTTGTGGCTGGGAAACTTTTTATCTGATTGATACGTGGTCGACAGACGTAGCAGGTTATAGGAGAATAAATTACACATGTTTGGCAGAAAAAATGCATTTTATTGCGCATTTGTGTACAAAAGGAAAAAAAAACGCAATTTGTGCATATGAGAAAAAAAGAATAAGAAAAGGTGTTGTCTTCAAAGGAAATCACTTTCAGTAGGGGGTATGGTTTCCACGGACGGCCAGTAACGTTGAATACCTTGGAGGCATGGAGTTAATGAGGCTATTAATCACGAGTCGGGGTATTCTGCCCCACTCTTCCAGAAGAGCTCTTTCCAGTTCTTGGAGAGTTTGTGGGGGTGGTTGGTAACCAGCAAATCGTCTTCCTAGAACGTCCCAAACGTGCTATATTGGATTCATGCCAGGAGAACACGCTGGCCATTCCATTCGTACGATTCCTTACTTGAAAAGGAAATCCTCTATTAGGATGACACGATGTGGCCTGCAGTTACCGTCCATTAAAATGAAGTCATCTCCGATTGCTGCAGCTAAAGGGATTACAATAGGTCTGAGGATCTCATCCCTACATCGGCGACAAGTCAGAGGTCCATCTCGAATGATATAAAGGTCTGTGCGCCCGTCAATGGAGATGCCACCATACACCAACACTCCCCTACCGCCAAATCTGACACTTTCGTGCACGAATGCTGGATTATTCATACTGCCACGGTCCCTCCAGATGAAAATACGCCTATTATCAGGATAAACAGAAAAATGGGACTCGTCAGAAAAAAAAAACATTGCTCTATTCATTTCTCCTCCAGTTCACATGCTCTGTTGCCCACTCCCTGCGGTCGCGACGATGCCTTGATGTTAGTTTAACACATACCATCGGTCGGCGAACATACAGACCTACACCATGGAGCCGGTTTCGGACATTCTGAGTTGAAACCGCGGTGTCTGTATCCGAGCGAAGGTGTTGTTGGAGAAGAGTAGCATTCATATTTCGGTGTCTCCGAGCCGTTAACACTAAATAACGATCTTCATTGGGTGTTGTTGCCCATCTACGGCCTTGCCCTGGTCTTCGGCAGCACTTCCAGGCTCCAAAAAACGGTTCCAGATCCTGGACATCACACTTTGTAAAACTCCAATGGCGTGCGCTACACCGGGTTTAGTTTGGCCCCCTTCTAACCTACCAACAACCCTCCAAGCTTCTGAATCGGTTAAATGACTTCGCTGAGACATCGTACTCATCGAAACAAAGCAGTCACTGAATACCGATCATCCTTGTATTCATTGTCTTTTATTCAGTTGAAAGTCAAATTTCATTCACTGCCACTGAAGTGACGTTTTTGACGTCGAATTCAAAATTAGCATACTCCACAGTTTGAAAATCAGAAAAATTTTCATTTGTAATTCCCTTTTTCCATTTTCAGCAAAAAAATTTCGCTTATATCTTTATTTTATGTACAACTTACAATATCCTTTAATTGTTTTGAGCAGTGTATATAACTGAAACAGATTGCTACATATTTTATACTACCAAATACATATGTTTATTTATTAAACCAATGGAATAAAACTTCGCTAATAGATCAATGTTCATGGCTCATCGTTTGCAATTCTCGTTTCTTGAACTAAATATTCTTTTAAGAAATTTCCCATTTTATATCTGATGTACAATGAATCTTTTCACGTTTTCTTCATCACTTGTCTTCGGCAGTTTACAAGCCGAATGTTTAGCGCTCTTGCCTTCGGTTCAACAGTTCGTGGGTTCGAAACCCGCCTTGAGTATGGATAATTGTAGTGGTTCGGAATCCACTTTAAACCGTAACTCTCGGTCTAATTAGCCCTCGTGTGCAAAAAATGACCATTGAGCGACAAACAAACCTTACCTCGGCAGTTAGAAAGACTTCAATCCGGACAAGACCAATATCTTAGATCCGTCAACAACGCTAATGAATTACAGTTCCCTGTCAACTGGTTCGCTCTTGTTGTTTTGTATTAGTCTTAAATTTTGCCACGTAATTTGTATTGAAACTGACATTCGTAAGGAGAAGAAAGAAACGATCTGCACGCTTTGAAAGCTGCGAACAGAATGTGACAAGTACCCGTTTCGGCTCTTCCTTTTGTACAGGAATAAGCCGGAAGTCGTTATCTACATGAAGATATTTGGCTCTTGTTTTAAACGTCGTACCTTAATAAGAAAGCCTGTTTTGACAATTATTTAATCGAGTAACAAACATGCTTGCCACATCAATTCGTTTCAAACGGACACTTCGACCATCGCATAGTGACAGTGATGCTCTTCTGATTCCGAGATATCCGTGTGCCCCAATCACATTACCTTATTCTTTCAACATTCTCATTGAGGAGTTTTAAAAAAAATAAAGAAATTTATTGTTTCTTTTTTTCCCTATTTTTGGAAAGTATTGCTTTCCACACATTTGGCAAACGCGTTTGCATTTTCAGTATGAGTTGTTGTTGCACCAACATCCCTTTCCTTTACCAAGCACTGCTTGACCTGCCATTGCCAGAGTTATCATTTCACTTTGAGGACATTGCGACCACGACATATGTAACGTACCCCATCCACCTTCAGCCAACACGACGGATCTTCCTTCATTTAAGCTTTACAGTACAAGTCTGATCGGAGGAAGATTTATATCGTCAATATTTAAAAACTATATTTAATTCAATAGCGGAGTGGTCCTTAATTTAGTCCTTAATTTAGCAGTCCTTCTGTCCTTAATTTAGCAGTAGGTCTCGGGTTCAAATCCCGGTTTGGTCATGGATCTCTCTCTCTCTCTGTTTCGCTATCTTTTCGGGGCTAAGAAGGCAGACCTACTGGGTGACTCACTGTGTAAGATACCATCAACTTCTCTCCTTGTTGCATTAAATCCAAAGACTAGCCGGCCATTGGATATATATATATATATATATATATATATATATATATATATATATATATATATATATATATATATATATATATATATATATATATATATATATATATATATATATATATATATATATATATATATATATAATTCAATAGAGTGGTAACCATTTAGCTACTAGAGCTCAGCCTGTGAGTTCGCAATATATATTTGCACTTCAATGTATATACTAATATTTAGTTTTATTATTAATTAACTCATTGATAGGCTGATTGCATTGTAGAATATCATTTGATTCATACAAAGTTTAGATGACGTTAAAAATTAATCGCAAATACGATTACTTCTTGAAAATTTCATATGTTATATGATTCGGCACAAGAATATTAACTTGAAAACGCCTGAGAACATTAAAATTCCCGTAGAATTTAGTGTTTGAAAGGAGAATACCAGCTCAGATATCGTCTCTGAATTGTGGTTCTAAATTAGGAGGTTATCAACTGTCGGTTTAAGTTGTTTTTATTGTTAGAAATAAGCATCAGTAAACGTAATGTAATAATCTTCAAAAATATTATGTATATAAAAATAGATTAAAAATGAATTAAATCTTTAAAAGCGGTTTTCTTTACTATGTAAAATCCATATTGCTGCTAAATTGGCATTCATTATGAATGGTAGTGAAAATACTACGTTAATGTGCAACTTATGTGGAAAGGAATTTCCGATTTCATAAAATATTACATAAACGTCAGCTTTGTCAAAATGCCACAGTTTTTAGTAGTACCTAGAGTCAGGAGGAAGTTCAACCAGAGAGAAGAAGTGCAAGCATAAGCACTGCGAGGAAAGAATCTCGTTTTCAAATCATCTCAAGGTTCCTGAGAGGATACATTCGGGGAGAGACCACGTGATTTCAAGCTGTGTGGTCCAGCAGTCTCTGACCCATGCCATTTCAAGAGACACCTCGAGCTTCATACAGGTGGAGAACAGTGCAAGCAGTGTTCTCGAGCATGGTCTTATTTTGCTGGGCGAATTTCTTTGTGGGAATGATGACGTTTTAATTTTATTTTTAATCCGAAAGTGTATTCTTTTTTTTTACTACATTAACTATTTACTACACAAAAGATTCACCGCCCATCCTATCTTGTGTTCAGCATGCCTGACTTGACTTTTTCTTTGATCACGTTCTCCTGGATCTGGTTTAGCATATTGGCTAATCAGATAGGATAAGCAACAACAACAAACTTTTTCTTGCTTTTCTTCCATTTTTTGGCCTATATCAAATTTGCACTGCCTCACCAGATCGAAAAGATTATGGAATCGTTCAGACATCAAGCATACACAAAAAAAACGTACTGAGTTTGTGATTCTTTTCATATATCTCTCATATACATACTATTACTTTTGAAATTATATCCATTTCAAAAGGAATAATTCATTTATGATAATCTGTGCCGACCAACTTGTCTAGTGGTCAGCGTGTCAGACTACGGATAAGGAGGTACTGGGTTCGAATCCCGGTTCGTGCATGGATGTACTTTCTCTCTCTATCTATCCTGTCTTTGTCCTTTCCTTGTATGAATGAGGTGTGAATGGTTGCCTACCCTATAAACGGGTAGCTATTGCATGTGTGTACAGAGGACTCCATACCAAATTATAGTTCAGTAGGAAAAGTGGAACCACATATTGCCAGCCTAACTGTCATAAGACAGCAATAACACAAAAGATACAAAAACTTTAATGCTCGTGTAGACATTTAGCCAATAAATTATATCAACCATTTTTTATTATAAATATACATAATGTTTATCGCTCCCATGACACTGGTCCGATGTTCGATCCTCGGGCTGGGCAAGGTCGACTCAGCCATTCATCCCTTCAGTGGGTCGATTAACTGAGTAGCAAGCATGCTTGGAAACTAAACACTGGGGGTCTTACGTTAGGCTGACCACCTAACTGGGACATATGCTTCGCACCCCAGGGCCCTCGGTCATGAAAACCGTTATGGGCACTGTAGGCCTTGGCCCACGTGGGCTGTCGTGCCATGGAGTTTAGTTTAGTATATATAATATTTATATCTTTATAATTTATAAAAATCTGTGATAGAACGATTAATTTGTAATATATGACTCAATTTATACAAAATTTAATAGTTGTTAAAAAAGTACTCTAGTTCGAAGAATATTATGCTGGGCGAGCATGTTAATATTTCCATTTTTTTTCCGGTTCTAAATTACGCAGTTTTCTGAATGAGATTAAGACTGAGAGTAAGCTTTGAATGTTAGACATAAGCCTCTGAGAAAATGTGTATTTTCACGGGCAAAACGCGGAATACTTACATAAACAATTGAAATTTTTTGACAAAAGATTTCGTAGAAAATGATCATTCCCTTATAGCACAACTGTTTTAATAAATTCTATTCTACTTTTCTTTCAATTTAATATTCAGACGCATTTTTATTTCCTAAACAAATTCTTGTCTCTGTTTTGTTACTGATTACAGTTGTTAGGTTACTAAATACTTAATTGACATATTTAATTAAATAGTTAATAATCCGTTATTTCTGTTTCAAGAAGTCTTAATATACTTCAAATATGTGACTTGAAAAGTAATTAATGATAAAAAAATACTTATAAATTTAGTAAAGTGGAACCATACATAAACCATAAAAATATGGAAATGAATAGAATACATTGAAAGTTTTTAATCTTTCGTGTCGATGATTCAATAAATATCTCCCCTAGTCACTTAACATCGGTATTCAGTTTTATAACAGCTTACAAGATGAAAATAAGTTTATAATTTTAGTTTGAATGTAAACTATATATGCATTAATATTTGTTGTCGAGTTATAATAGTATATTTAATCAACAAAACGTAAGTGAACCAAATCTCGATAACATTTAATAATAGCGTAAATCGTTTTGTTACAGAATTCGTCATACATTTACATGTTGTAAAGACATACACAGACTAATAAATTTGCAACTACAAGATTTCTTTTCTTAGAAATGATGGAGTGTGAACCAATCCATAGTTGGAGCCATCTGGAATAAGTTCAGAATATGTATAAGTAATATTCGACTAAAATTAAATTGGTTAATTTTGAATCTACACCAAATAGCTTTTGAGGTTTTATTTTGGGGAAATAATTCAGTATATAGGCTCTGAATATCTGCATAATAATATATTTCATTTGTGCAAAGAGAATCCTTATTGCAGCTTGATTTTTTTCAATACAATCTTCTTAAAGACTATATCATTACATGATAAAGAACTAGATACACGATAAAGAATTTTATTTAAAAAATTCTTAATATCCATATATTGTTCTGACGTTTCTCTCAGAAAAATAATTTGTTCTTTTTTTCAATACAATTTAACAAATAATTTCACAACAAAATTCTAAATGCAGTTATGAAATTTTAAAGTCTAATATGTGTTCCACATTATTAAAATTTCTATAAAGATATGCATTCATGTTTGTACATTATTTCTATATTGCATAATAGAATTTTCCTAACTATTTATGCTACCAAAAGAAACATTTTGTTGAAATATCACAATGCTATGTTATGTCAAATATGTTAGATAAAAACACTTTCTTTGAAGGTCTCTTTACCAATAAATAATCCGAAAAGTATAACATAATTCAGAAAAGTATACAGATGATAAATAATTAACAACTTTCCCTGATTATATTCCGCTTCTTATTTGAGACATCCGAACAGTTGATGTCGTGCTCTATATTTGAAATAAATGGTTCGACAAGTCTCAGCTCAATCCTCCATTTTTTCAGTCAATAATGTAAAATAATTTTCTATTCTAATCATCTTACAATTAGTAAAAATCTGTTGCCTTCCAATCAATTCAAATCGTCTATCAAATTAATATCTAATAGAGCCTTTCCACTTAATATTTCATTTTTAATAAAAACAATCCCTTTATAGAATAAATATAGAAAAGACTTGTTTTAAAATATATTTTGTGTTTTCTGTTTAAATTTTACCCCAAGAATTTTAAATTCTGTCTTTATTTTATTTCATAAGTCACCACATAATAATAAATGTTTAATATTAGCAATTTTAAAAATATCAATGTCGGGTAAAATTCTATTTTTTAGTTGATTCTACGATTGACACAAAAGGTAAAAAATTTCATATTTTAGACTAAAATTAATCATGTTTATTCTAAAATTTTACCCAATCATTTGATAAGATGTCTACATACATTGATTTGATTTGGAGACTTTAATTTAAGTTCCTTGGATTCAATACAAAATATGCTCAATAATATTGATTACAATACCATATCGATCAATTATCAAACTGAAAATCAAATGAAATTAAATTTATTTCAAATTTTAACGTTACGCAAATTTAATGGTATTTAGTTATACAAGAGTACATTTTTTGGTACTCAAATATAAGAGCTATCGAATCATTAAAATATTTCTAGATTGTTTTCCAATTTTAAAAGCTGAATTGTCCAAATATTTTTAAATTATAATTCAGTTTTAATTTTAAGTAAGTCTTTTATATTAAAATTTAGTGGGCTAAAAAACAATATATTAAGTTTTACTCAGTTATAACTTGGTATTTTATAAAATATGTCTGCCGAAAAATCGATTATGTACTAGAAACGTTTTTCGTGAAAAATGTGAAAAAAAACCTTGCTTATGGACCTCAAAACAACGAAGACTGTCAAAATTTGTCTTCTTGTGGCAATAATAAGTTCACGTAATCTGTAGAATCCTTGGCAGATTCCCTCTGGAAATAATTCTTTTGAGTGTGCTATTTGTCGGAAAACATTCACAAGTACTGGGAATCTGAAAAAACAAATGATTCATACTGGTGTAAAACAGTTTCAATGTCAAGTTTGCAGCAGAGCTTTTAATCAGAAAATACATCTTGTGGAACATGTAAGGATACATTCCGGTGAAAAACCGTTTCAGTGTCACATTTGCAGTCGAAATTTCGGGCAAAAAGGAAACCTAAGTTACCATTTTTGAAGCCACACTCAGGAGAAAAAGAGTTTAAGTGCCAAACATGCAACAAGGCATTTTCTCGAAATGTTTCTTTAATGCAGTATTTAAGAAGACATACTGAAGAGCCTTATCAATGTGGCCTTTTTTGGGAGCGATTTTCTTCAAAAAGAAACCTTCGATATCACGAGAGTATATATTAGGTCTACCGGAAAGTTCTGTCCGCTCCGGTTACAATCAGTTTCAACAAATATTCAGCTCAACAAACCATTTCCGACCATGTTCGGAAACTAGGGTTTGTGTGGAAGTATTCGAAGTGGGTGCCACACAAGTTAAGTGAGAAGAATTTGAATGATCGAATCATCATATGCACATCTCTGCTTGCACTCAACAAAATCGAACCCTTCTTGGACCGGATCATAACTTGGGATGAAAAGTGGATTACCTATGAAATCATCATAAGAAAAAGGGCATATTGTGAACCCGGAAAACCTGCCCCTTCTACCTCTAAACCGAAGTTGAGCCTGAACAAGAGAATGTTGTTTATATGGTGGGACATTCGAGGACCAATACATTTTGAGCTGTTGAAACCAAACGAAAGGCTAAATTCGGAGAGGTACTGTCAGCAATTGGATAAATTAAAAACAGCACTCCAAGAAAAGAGGCTTGCGATGTTCAATAGGAAGGACATCATACTGCTTCATGACAATGCCAGGCCGCATGCTGCTTTGGGGACTCGTCGGAAAGTCGCAGAGCTAGGCTAGTGAAATTCTGTCGCATCCACCATACTTCCCGGACCTAGCACCATCTGATTATCACCTGTTTCTGTCCTTACAAAATTTCTTGCAGGGCAAACAATTCAAGAACGAAGAAGATATCAGACAAGCACTGGTTCAATTTTTGGCCAGTGACAGTTTTTAAAAGTGGGATATACAAATTGCCATCACGCTGGCAAGAATTCATAAATAATGATGGCAATTATATTATTCAATAAAGTTTATCCAAAGTATGAAAAAATGTATTCCTTTGTTTCATTCTAAAACGGACAGAACTTTCCGGTAGACCTAATACTATTGAAGAAACCTTTTCGATTTGAATTATGTGGAGGAGAGAGTTAAAATCAGAAGACTAAAATAACTAAACATATGAAGAAAGCATACCTCGTATAAACAGCAAATGCGGGAAAAAATTTCAGCCATTATCAGGGGAATTCAATGTAATCATACTCGAAGAGACATTTTTTTAACAAAGCAGAATATATAAATGAAGAAATTGAATAAAAATATCGAAGCATGCTATGATATGGAAAAATACCGAATGTACTTTAATAAACGATAAATATTTGTGTTAATTGTAAATGTGATGAACTAGGATTTGTGTAACATATAATTTTTTAGCAGCATTTATTATAACAATGTAAAATATACTGCTTCGGAGAATTTCATGATTAAGAATATAAAAATGGGTAAGAACATTGAATTATTTATTAAATGGAATTTTCCAGATTCTAAGAAAAATTCTCTAAGCTTAGATATTTTAAAATTTTTAGATACATTCTAAAAACATTTATATCTTTCATATATGTATCTTGTACGAATAATTATGTGTTTGCGTTTTTACATTTTAGAATAACTCTTTTGATTAAACTTGTTTAAGATAGTTTTCCGGAATGTTAACATATGTTGATCACGAGATAAAAAAATTATCAAAAATGTGTGATTTGATTTTTGTAAGAATATTGAGATTTTAATACACGTTCTTAAAACGGATAGAGCATTCATTAAAATATGAAGCAATATTTATGTAAAATATTTACATTTAATTGTTTTAAAATTATTTAAAAAGATACTTTTTAATAATTCTTTAAGTCATAACGTGTTTTTTTTTCAAGTAAGTTCAGTAAATTGTACCTGTAATTTTAATCCATATAAATCATTATATTTTTCATACATAACATTTTAAGTTTACTTTTAATGCTTTTATCTAGTAATACACTGCTGGTCACCCAAATTGTAACACCAAAAAAGAAAAAAATATGACAACAAAATTTATGTGGATAACATGTTCACCAAGTATCAAATGATTAAATTTATAGACTTCTGTAGTGTGTGGTTCCTTCCAAAATTAGTAGCCATAGTAGCTTTGTTTGTTTGTCGCTCAATGGTCATTTTTTGCACACGAGGGCTAATTAGACCGGGACTTACGGTTTAAAGTGGATTCCGAACCACTACAAACATCCATGCCCAAGGTGGGATTCAAACCCACGAACTGTTGAACCGAAGGCAAGAGCGCTAACCATTCGGCTGCCAGCTCGGCTAGCCATAGTAGCAGCCATTGTTGATGATCACCGCTGCCACACGCCTCGGCATTAAATTCAAAGAGACTTTGAATGTGTTCTTGAAGTACAGCAGACGAAGTAGCTTCCACACAGTTGATCTAGTGTGCAGATGGGGATTTAATCTGAGTCAATCGTTGAGCAACCATGGCCCACATGTATCGGCGAAAGATCTGGAAAACGAGCCGTCCAGGGAAGCAGTTCAAACTGGCGATTGATGAATAACTCTTGGACAATGCGTGCTACGTGAAATCGCGCATTATCTTGTTGAAATATGGCTGTGGGCAAGCCGTGAAAGGGAAGAAGGACTCCAACAGCTCGGAGATGTAGCGTTGGCTGTTTAAAGTACTGCCAATGCTTACTAGAGGAGTGGCAGAGTGATATCCAATAAATTTATTCCTAAATTTATACCTTAAGACTCGGTGCAGGACCATTGTGGCGGTGCATTACGCAGCTGTTCAGCATCCTCTCTGCACGGTGACTCCTCACTCGAATGCGACTATCGTGGTGATACAGACAGAAGCGTGTGTGACTCGTCAGTAAAGGCAATTCAGTTCTGCCATCCGCATCTTCCTTTCAATACACTATTGGTGGTGGAGACGTCTATGGTCATCTGCGTCAGTGATAGATGAAGCAATGGATGTGTCTTGCAAACAGATCACTCTGCTGTAAATGGCGTCGAATAATATGCGCAGACACTGGATGATGCGTTACGGACTGGATGTGCTGTGCCATGGTTCGTGGTGTGGCTGAGCGATCCATCACTCCCATGTCCACAATTTGCCAGTCATCACGTGAAGTGGTGCACTGAGGTGGATGTGATCCAACACGCGCACGCGTCGGTCCTTCCTGCATCCAATGATCACATATCTGCATTACTGTTGTTTGGTTTCGTCCAAAACGACTACCGATTTCCCTGAAATTTATATATATCCAGAATCTCGGTAGGCCACTATCCTTCTGTCGAACTGGGATACTCAGACTCAGATCCGGCCATCTTCGGACTCTACGGTTCTCCCAGGGCAAACAAGTCTTTCCCACCTGCACTTCCGAGAATATTTCCTTGATTTTATTTTCCGAACCACACTTTACTGTGTACTTGTTGGTGCTATACTATCGTCTAATTTTCGCTTAAGCTAGCTAAAACATTTATCGTGTTTCTGCGTAAAGGTGTTTTAGCGTAAGATCAACTCGAAGGACAATGGCTGGAATTGAAACTGGCGTCATCTATAACAATCCGCAGGAGAACGCATTAGATCTCATCTGAAGATTCTCTAGACGGCATCTTATCGACATTCCAGAATCTTTGAGAATGTCCGACGCAAAAGCGGATCAGACCCTAGTTTTGTCAATGTTGAGGATCCCTGACACCAAATGTTGTCACCAAATGACTATAAATTTCTGTATTTTTGATAATTTGCAAGTTTTAAAGTTTAGGTCGCAGTACAAGTTTTGTGTTAAAATACTCAAAATATATTACTATTGTCTATATTTTATTTCATAACGAGACGGGAGGAAAATTATGATTGCAAATACTGAAAGGTTAAGAAATGCTGTTTTCCGACATTTCTATTGGAAGCTCTTCAAAAGTGGAGCATGTCAGGTATATAAAGTTTGTTTGCTAACGTTAGTTGAGTATGGAAAAACAATCAATATTGCAATGTGCAAATCGAGGGTAAAGAGTAATCTCTTTAGGTTATTGGTATATAGTGAAGGAAAATTAAGCCCCAGGGTCTAAAAGCAGAACACATTCTAAAAACGAACCTATCATTAAATTCAAAATCAATATATATTATTCTTTATTGTATATTGTAAATATACGTAGCCTATATATATATATATATATATATATATATATATATATATATATATATATATATATATATATATATATATATATATATATATACATATATATATATATATATATATATATATATATACATATATATATATATATATATATATATATATATATATATATATATATATATATATATATATATATATATATATATATATATATATATATATATATATATATATATATATATATATATATATATATATATATATATATATATATATATATATATATATATATATATATATATATATATATATATATATATATATAATATATAAAATTCTCGTGTCACAGTTTTCGTTGCCATACTCCTCCGAAACGGCTTGACCGATTTTGATGAAATTTTTTGTGCTTATCCGGTATCTATGAGAATCGGCCAACATCTATTTTTCATCCCCCTAAATGTTAGGGGTAGTACAACCCTAATTTTTTTTATTTTTTTGGTTAGTTCTGTAAATTCCTAATAGATGGCGGTTTAGCATCTAAGTTGCACAGGTATTCGGCAGATGGCAACGTGTTTATTTTTCTAGATTATACCATCTTCGAGAAAATTATCGTGCGCGCGCAAGCGCGTGGTTAAATATAGAATTTACATATATTTTCATGATGTATAATGATACTATAACAATTTTTCGTGAATCATTTTCATAATTATACTTTGTATTGTGTTATTATTGTGCAGTATTCAGTTTGAATATTTTTAATATTATAAATAGTAAAATAAAATTTTATTTATTACTGTTTTTCTCTACTAATTTTCATACCACCTCGAAAATATGTAAGTATTTCTTGATAGCCTTTTATTATTTTTTATTTTTATTTTATAATTTGATAATTATTAATTTATTCAGTAGAACATTTTGATCTAATTTATTTATTCAAATGATAAATTCTTTTAATTTTTTTTTATTTCAGTATAATGCCGCGGAAAAATTTTTTAGTTTTAATATAATTTAAAATTAAAATAATAATAGTTCGATGTCAATGTTATCTACCTCATTTATAACAATTTATTTTTAGATGTCTTTAATTTATATAGTATATTTTATAAGTAAGTCACTGATTACAAACTATAATTTAATATAAGATGAATAAAATGTAAATTCAGAAAGTATATGTTGATTTGTGCTTAATTTCAAAATTTCGATACTTTACCTATTACTATTAAATTTTGGTGAAACGTTTTATTTTTAATCTCCTATGAATGAACCTATTCTAAATTTTTTTAGAAAATAGTAATTTGATTGAACCCAAGAAACCAATTTTGATTTCTACACTAGATATAAAACACCTTATACAGAAAAATAGTTTGAAAGTTTCACTTTTTATGTAATATATATATATATATATATATATATATATATATATATATATATATATATATATATATATATATATATATATATATATATATATATATATATATTTTTCCTATTTCATATCAAAGTTGTCTAATTTACAAAAAAAATTATCTTCTTGAATATAGCGCAAATGCTCCCTTACATAAGTAATCTTTTTCTAGAGTTCACTTCACAATTAATGAGAAGAAAATTTATTTATGCTCATTGATGGCTCCTTATTTTAAGTAATAAATTCAAAATTTTTAGCTTCTTTATACAATGACCGATAGTGAATATCAAGAGAAGCTTTGTTACGTCAAAAGAAAAGAAATGTGCCAACTCAGTAATCTTTAAACAAATAAAACATCTGTGGATAAATCACATTCAACTCTTCTTTTAAAATTCGATCAGTACTCAACTGCCACTCTGAAATCGAATCATTGTTTATTACTATGGCCAATAGCTAAGCAGAAGATTCCGATTTATTTCCGTGGTTGCTATCCCTTTTTCCTTTCGTTAAATAAACTTTAAGGAAAATTAATTTAATATATAAATTGAATTAGAAATATTCCACCAAATGGCTTAGTAATAAAATCCTGTAGCACTGACTCTTCAGAATTTTGAGTTATAAATAAAGAATAACGGTTTATAAATGTATAAAAACGTCCTTTACCGTCAAATGTGAAAAAATAATTAGCCTCTATCACAAGAATTTCGTTAAAATTCTGCCTGGAAAACATGCATCTTATAATTCATTCATCTCGAATCTGCTGACAAAATCTGGTGCACTTCCAGTTTAAAACAAAAACGACGATGATTCCCTTTGGATTATTCAATTTCTTATTGATGTTTTTAGTTTTTCAGTCTCTACTGGAACTCTAAGCGTACTGGAATAGTAATAATAAGTACTGGAATAATTTGGGTACAGGAATATTGGTATCTTTCATTCCACTTTCTAGAATTAAAGATATTTTTCAAACATGTGATTTAAATAAATATTAGGGTATCATCTGCTTCTAAAATTACGATGACAACCATGAAGCTTTTCACGCATCTGTTAAAGCCAAACTCTAGATTAAATGTAAGGAAGTATGCCGGGACTGGAAAATGCATTTAGGAAAAGTTTGAACAGATGGCACTGTATCCGATTATTATGTAAGATTTTGTTTTGATGGATTGAGGAAATTCTCAACTTCTATTACTTATAAGTTCCTTTAGATTTCTGGAATCTGATTGATTCGAATTAATATGTAAATTGTTCACCGTGCGTACCTTTTGTGTTAATCAAAACTGTTTTCTTATATAATATATAATTTCTTACTTTCCCGAGACTTGTTTTGCAATGATTCTCTTTCGATTTTAGATATTATTTAAATTATTATAATTTTTTCATGATGCATCAGCCGAGAAATGATCATACATTATTTTTGGAACACACGATATAGATTTGATTTATGCTTTGGGATTACTATATATATAATATTGTTAATTTTTCTTAACTAATTTTGATTTTTACACTAGATATAAAACACCTTATATAGAAAAATATAGTTTGAAAGTTACACTTTTTATGTAATACGAGGGTTACTCTAAAATTTTTGAGATATGCGCACACAAGAATTTACAAAATAAAACGGTTTAATTTTAGAGTACAAAGTATTTTAACACAGAAGACGATTTTTCAACACAGAAGACGAACTACATTCTGCTCCACGTGTACAATTTACATAGGCTGCCAAAGAAGGATCTATACTTTTTATTCTTTGCATGTAAGGTTGATAGAAATTCAAAAGTGAAATTGAAGAATAGTAAAATAACCCCATTCTTTTTCAAAATATTTAATTTAAAAAAACTCCATGGCACGACAGCCCATGTGGGCCAAGGCCTACAGTGCCCATAACTGTTTTCATGACCGAAGGCCCTGTGGTGCGAAACATGTGTTCCAGCTAGGTGGTCAGCCTAACGTAAGGCCTCCAGTGTTTAGTTCCCAAGCATGCTTGGTGGTACTCAATTAATCGACCCACTGAAGGGATGAAAGGCTGAGTCAACCTTGCCCAACCCGAGGATCGAACATCGGACCTTGTGTCATGGGAACCTGAAACGCTACCACTAAGCCACCGGGCTTCAGTTTTTAATTAGATTAACTGATTTTTACTTACGAATTTACATGTATTTACATAAGTTTTTTAAAAATCAGTAAATTTTCAAATGCTCTGATTTTTAAAAACAAAACTAAAAGCATTTTTTCATATTGTTTAAATCAAATATTATTTCACAGTAAACACATTAACTAAATTTTCTTGTAGACATTATTTCCCATACAATCATTTTTTAAACATTTTTCTTTGACACTTTTTTATCACATTTCTGACAAGGTCTTTTGTTTCCAAATCATATAAAATTAATCCGACACATCTTACTAACTCAATATTACTTATCAAATTGTTTTGCACAAGAATATTATAAACTTTTTGCAGAATAAAATTAGTATAATTTACGAAAACTTTCTGTGAAAAATACACAAAATTTTAATTGTCCAATTGAACACTTTTTCCTGAAAACTATGAAAATTTCATTTAAATTAATCAGTTGTAAAATTTTCTTATTTGTGATCTATCACTAGAAGTTCACTTTGTATTTACCTCAACATTGTTCTCATCGTGTTCAATGACAAAAAGAAAATAAATTTGTTTTTAGCAAAAATTTCAGAAAAATTTCAAATTAAAAATTTTTTGAGTGTGTTGAGTACTTTCAGCATTCAATTACCAATCCCAAAATTCCCAGTTTCCGCCTAATATAGGAAATAATTATTCTTACCGGAAGCTCCAGGCTTCTCAAGCAATAAAATTCTCCCTATTCTTTTCTTTATATCGAAAAATAGGGGTGCCGAGATTCAAATAAGAGGATCGTCCTTTTTTTCGTTTTGAGTTACTCATGTTTAGCGAAGTGAAGATGCAAAGGAATGTTGTTGTTATTTATGTCACTCGGACAAGCCAAACTCGTTATTTGAAGGCTATGAGAAATTAAGTTAGAAAATCAGATCACCACGTTTAATCAGACCACCACGAAGGTAAAAATACATCCTTACTCTACGATTACCCCGATAGAGGGCACCAACAGAAGATCCTTTCCCTTAATTTGACTTTGATCTAGAGGAGGAGGAAATTTTCTCCAGACCATTACAGCCATGGTAACTGCTCAACGACCGACCACAGGACTTTCGATTCCATGGATTTAGCGAACACTATCGCCTGTACTAGTGGGCCTTTGGCGGCATTGGGAATCTAACCATACCTTTCCGGACGGAAGGCCAATGCTCTAACTTATAGGCTATCACGATCCTATCAATAATAATTTGGAAGGGAAAGTTAGAAAATAGCCTATAAATTAAAGCCTTAAGAAAGATAAGATAGCCTCTAACTTATATGCTATTATGGTCCTATTAATAATAATTTGGAAGGAAAAGTTAGAAAATAGCCTATAAGTTAAAGCCTTAAGAAAGATAAGATAGCCTCTAACTTATATGCTATCACGGTCCTATTAATAATAATTTGGAAGGAAAAGTTAGAAAATAGCCTATAAGTTAAAGCCTTAAGAAAGATAAGATAGCCTCTAACTTATATGCTATTACGGTCCTATTAATAATAATTTGGAAGGAAAAGTTAGAAAATAGCCTATAAGTTAAAGCCTTAAGAAAGATAAGATAGCCTCTAACTTATATGCTATTACGGTCCTATTAATAATAATTTGGAAGGGAAAGTTAGAAAATAGCCTATAAGTTAAAGCCTTAAGAAAGATAAGATAGCCTCTAACTTATATGCTATTATGGTCCTATTAATAATAATTTGGAAGGAAAAGTTAGAAAATAGCCTATAAATTAAAGCCTTAAGAAAGATAAGATAGCCTCTAACTTATATGCTATCACGGTCCTATTAATAATAATTTGGAAGGGAAAGTTAGAAAATAGCCTATAAGTTAAAGCCTTAAGAAAGATAAGATAGCCTCTAACTTATAGGCTATCACGGTCCTATTAATAATAATTTGGAAGGGAAAGTTAGAAAATAGCTTATAAGTTAAAGCCTTAAGAAAGATAAGATAGCCTATAAGTTTGAGCAATAGCCTTCCGGACGGAAGGCCAATGCTCTAACTTATAGGCTATCATGGTCCTATTAATAATAATTTGGAAGGGAAAGTTAGAAAACAGTAAACATCAAAACACACTTTCATATATCACAAGATATTCCTGATTATATTTCAAATTTATGGAAACACATAGAGAGAAAAATATATAAAAATTGCTTTTTTCTAATACACTTTCTAAACTGTGAATTTTTTCAATTCTATGAAAATGTGTAACACTATATTTTGGTTCAGAGAATAATCATTATTTCATAAGCGGATTTTAAAATCGAATATTGTTTTCCAAAGTTAAAATAAAATTGAGTTATATATTTTCCACTTTATAAATCATTGGAATCGCTATGGCAACAATAGTGAAACTGGAAATATTTTTCCTAAAGAAAACATGCATGTGTATTTATAAGTTGTTTACTTAAAATTTGCGATAATATATTAATCATATTTCACAACCATAAAACATAATAAGGTATAAAACAAAAATAATGAAAATAATTTTCTTACATTATTCGATACAATTTAAACTTCAGCGCAAAATCTCAAGATTAATATTATGCTAATACTTCCTCTTTTATTGAAATGAAATTTAATTCTAGTATGTGTAAAACTTTTGTGAATATATATCAAAATTTGTTGAGATTTCGAAAGTTTATGTCATTACATAAGGCGAATTAAAGTCGTTAAATAAGGAGAATTCAAATAAATAAGCAGAATTAAAATCATTAAATAAGGAGAATGAGAGAAAAACCATCTGTGTGTCACAACCTGGAATTTATCTGTTTGTGCGAATTCAATTCGAGGAACAACAGCCCACTGACTGTCATTTTCACAAAGGAACGTGCGATGATTGAAAAGGGGGCAGCTTCGGAATCCAGTTCAATAATGGGGATGATTGATGATTGACACACGGTGGACTGACAATTGTCATGATCTTCGAAAATAAGATTTGTAGGCATTGTATTATTATAATCACATAGTTGTGAGAGCCCCCTCGTGGCCTGAATCCCACTCTTAAAATGTTTTTTATATTGTGTGCCTATTTAAACTATGAATTTTCCGTGATAATTCGCATGATTATTATAAATTTTTGCAGCTCTATTATCAGGAAGGCGATAAGAAAATTAGATTAAACAATAAGAAAATTTTCTCTTTGTACAAAAGGGTACATTTAAATATGACACATTTTAAATACAAATTTCACGCGTTTTTATTTATTTTTTTATTTGATTATTTTGGTGATAGTCAGGGGCAATTACTTTTAGAAAATAGTTAGAAATATAAAACTTACTCAAATTCGGAATTTAAAAGAAATTATTGAATCTTAAAGTAAATTAAACCTTCTAATTAATAAGAATTCTTCATTCAATCGAATACTTATTACAGATATTTTTGGAGGTTAACGTATGCAGCGCAAATCTTAGGGTAAAAAGCTGTAATAATATTTTAATATTATCTATTTATTTTGCAAAATAAATTAATTAGTAAATGTATAAATAAAATAAGCTATACACATTTAGAGATTTGTGTTAACTTATCAGCTTTATCATCCACATATAATTCTTTAGGATTTATATTCGTACCTAGTTACCAAAAGTCTTCTCTTCATTCATTCATTGTCGTGTGCTAGCTAGGCTGGCAATATGGGATGTGTTGCTCCACATTTACATCTAAACCATATTTTGATGTGGAATCCGCATTCCTCAGTACACACATGCCATAGGGACCCATTTATAGGGTAGGCAACCATTCACACCTCATTCATACAAGGAAAAGACGAAGACAGGATAGATAGAGAGAGAAAGTACATCCATGCCCGAACCGGAATTAGAACCCAGGACCTCCTTATCCGTAGTCTGGCATGCTGACCACTAGACAAGTTGGTCGGCAAAAAAAAGTCTTCTTTATTATGTGTTATTATTCTAAATTTATTTAACGAAGAAACATTTAATCTAGTTTTATTGTCATTCACTTTTCTTGTACTCATTTATTACTTTGTTCATTTGATAAAATTGTCCCTGTATGTACAATAATATCTTTTTTTGTCTACTTATTTACATTCTGAAAAAATAAAGTTACATGAAAAATGTAAGCCGTGGCCTCCAACTGACCTTTATTTAGCTATCAATTAATACAGGGCTAATTCTTAAATTTCGAAAACAAACCTGTTCTGGAATAATTATATCGTGTATGGGAGCATGGAGAGGAAATAATAAATTTTGTTTTTTATTTTTCAATAAGTTGCCTTATATGTATTTTGAAATGAGCCTGCCCTGAAAAGATTGTGCTTGATTTTCTGCCAGTATTAGACACTGCTACAGGAGTCACATATTAGAGAAAATAAAAGCAATTTAATTATTTATTAAAAAACTTTTATTAAATAAAATGTGTTAATAAAATATTCCGGATGATAAGAAGCTATCTCCTGAATTGGAACAAGAGTGTCTACTAAAGATATTATATAAATCTTTATTATTCAAAATGAATATCGGTTGGGCCTCTTGCATAAAAGGATTAGGTAGCGCTTTGTGACCATTTTTAAAGTGACTTTGAGGTAATTTTGGAATAAAAATTAATTTTTTAAAGAAAAAAAATTTCAGGTATTGTGATTGTGTTTTTCGTATGCCAATATGTAAATTTAAATGATTTTTTTTAAATTCATGACTGTTTATATCAGTTTAGTTCCTGATATAGATGGGAATACAAATATTTATAAATATTCATTAATTTGACTTAATTTTATTTGCTACATTATTATTTTAACTAAAAGACGCATGTAGAAAAGTGAATGACTCATTTCAAATGCTAAATTCGATAAACAACAGCAGAAAACAAGAGAAAATGTCATCTGCAGATTAACATCTGATGTTAAGAGCAAGAAAAGGAGGAAATTCACGAATATTTCTATTTCTTTATATTTTTTTATTGTCTTGGAGAACGTTTACATTTGTTAATTATGAATATGAAAAATTACACTATTATTTAATTTCAAATGAAATTCAAATTATAGATAACTTTTGATTTCATGAAAAACATCATCATTTACCGAATTATAAAATCATTAAGTTTATTACCTAATGTGTTTCAATGGGCTGATTTTAGGTATTAAAGATATTTTTTTTACAGTATAATTAGTGAAAATAATAATCTATAAAATTGTCATTAAACCTATGGATTCAGTTGTTGTATTCGTGTCCCAGCTAGGCTGGTAGTAGGGGTGCGCTGCTCCACTTTTTCAAATGAACCGTATTTTGATGTGGAGTCCGACTTCCTCAGTACACACATGCCATAGGGACCCGTTTATAGGGTAGGCAACCATTTACACCTCATTCATACATGGAAAGGACAAAGACAGGATAGATCGAGAGAGAAGTACATCCATGCCCGATCCGGGATTCGAACCCAGGACCTCTTTATCCGTAGTCAGGCACGCTAACAACAAGACAAGTTGATCGGCTATAAAATTAGTATAAATTATAAACATATTTTTAAATACTAATTTCCTGTTTTCTCTATTAGTCTTAACATTCACATATAATTCCTCCTAATATATATATATATATATATACATATATATATATATATTTTAATTAGGAATTATTTATAATGAGCACTGTATCAGTATTCTTTCTTGCTATGTTTCATAATCCACTAGAGCAAAATTTTTTCTTATTCGCATATAAAACTGTATAAAAATCTTATTTTATAAAAAAATCAATGGAGGATTTTCACTGGAATCTCCAATCTTAGGAAAATCAAAAGTTTTGTAGATAAACAGAGATGATGAAAGGCTTATAAAATTTTTGTGAGAATGAAGTAGTTGGGTTTCTTTCTTTTTTTTTTTTAAATAAATGTTAAACAAAAATAGAAATTTATTTATAATAAAATGTGCAAATTACAGAAGTGGGGAAAATATTTTGTACCATTTTGCGGATAATCTAACCGTTAAAACTTGCTAATATGGTGTGCAAGGCCCACCGATCCCATAGAAAGAAACCAGAAAATCATTTTAGCATTTCATCATATAGATAGGCGTTCAAAAATCAAAATCTAAAATAATTTTTCCGTTCTTGAAAGGTTTGAGGAGATATCAAAGTTAAGACCTCTCATTCTGAAAAGGGCAGTCCTATAATTGTTGTTATATCATCAGCATGCTTCCCAGTTCCCAGCTCTGAGTCGGGCTCTACCAGTTAGACAGAAGCAGCCTGGTGATTTTGAAGCAGATACAAAGCATAAGCCCCCAATACTTGTTCTGCCACCCCAAAGGTATCATTTCACTTGGAGGACATTGCAACCACCATAGATTTAATGGGGCCCAGCAGCCTTTAAAGAACATGACGGATCTTTGGTTAAGCCTGGATTCGAACTCTTCTTCTTAGAGTTGGATTTGTATGTCATTGGGCACCTCTGCTTTTATCAGCATTTTGTACTATAAACTCTAAACCCAATTATTCCTAGTTCCAGTGGCTCGGGTTACCCACTTTATTAATAAAGTCCGATAACCCTTTCATGGAGTTTAGGTGTAACTCTCTAGTATGGATGATGCATAAAGAAGTTAATCTAGTTAGGGCAAGAGCCTCGCATTCGTAAATGATATTCTTGGCCGTTTCCTCTTGCGTAAGACATTTTCAGCAGATAGGGTTTTGCTGAAACAGTCCCATTTTATGGAGGTGTTTTCTGAAGTAGTAGTGCCCAGTTATGAAGCCTACGATTAAATGTATCTTCTGCCTAGAGCATCTTAGAGTTTCAGAGGCAATCCTCGCTGATGATCCACAGACCATACTTTTAGCGTGGGTTTG
Organism: Latrodectus hesperus; assembly: GCA_037975125.1. Taxonomy (NCBI): domain Eukaryota; kingdom Metazoa; phylum Arthropoda; class Arachnida; order Araneae; family Theridiidae; genus Latrodectus; species Latrodectus hesperus. The sequence continues at coordinate 117,810 of JAJQOW010000236.1, forward strand.
ACCAGGAGTGTTGAGCCAAGCTTCATGCATCTTCCGTGTTTTCCATCTTAGAACATTGGTTTTTGCGGTCTTCAAATTGATCCCGCAAAAAGGTTCTGCATCAATGGGAACAAAAGACGATCCTTGTTTAGCAAGTTCAGTAGCCCTTTCATTACCTTCGATACCTTTGTGCCCTGGCACCCATACAAGGATCACCTTGTTTCTAGTTGCCAATTGGATTCGAACTCACTACCTTCAGATAGTGAGAATGGCTCCCTAACCTCCATGGCCAGTCCTGTGATAGAGAAAAATGTGTTCTTTTAGAATATTCGACATGGCACATTACAATCATAAATTATAGTAAGTTTCGACATCCATCACCTATAACTGAATTCAGGACTAGACGTCATCCAAGTGCCATAAACCATAAAGCTGCCAAGTACTTCGTATATTTCCACTCAAACAGAAACCTTTTTGCCTTTTAAAGACAATAGATTTTCTTCAATTTATTTATATTTTATAATTTACTTCTTAAGTTTTGAAATTATATTTCCATTGTTAAATCATAATTTACATCTTAATTTTTGACATATGTTTTTGTATTTGAACATTTGGATTTTAAATGAATAATATACACATATTTTTGCGTTTTATTTTGATTTAAATGTTGCTTAAATTTTCTAAAATTTAATGAAATAAAGGAAAGGTAAGTTTTAGAAAAATGTTATTTTGGAGTAGCTTGTTCTTTTTTGATCATGCACAGATAATCTAACCAACTACCTATTTCTGCGAATATGTTTGTATTAACAGAAATGTAGCACTCATCATCCGGTTAGTGAACAGTAACTAGGATCGAACTGAGAAGCTCCCATTCTGGACAATAGTATCCTAATACTTACGAGTGGACCGTGTAAACATATATGACCATAGTACAAACAATGCTTATAAGTTTCTGACATATTTAAATTTAATTTAGTCTTTAATACATTAGGAGTTACCGAAAAAGGCATATTTCTCTCTAGTTGCATAATTATTTATTCTCTGCCATCATTTAATTTTTATTTACACGTTAATTCCAGCTCCATCACTTACAATTGAAAATGATTCATAGTTGCATAGGCAATATTATTAGAAAAGTTTCTCATGTTTAATGGACGTTATACCCTATAATTTGATATTTGTTTTCTTCTAGTGTATTAGAGGCGCCTGCTATTTTATAGCTCTATTCTTTACCATGAAATGAAGGATTTAATAGTTGTTTGAAATCAGAATTGTTCATCGAGTTGGTAAAACAGCCAAGTATAACAGGAATGCTTATAATATGTCCTATATTATAAATATGCCTTTTTGAAAGTAATTAAACACGTTGCATCAAATAGACGTATTTTATTCAAAATGGAGAAACGAATGGCGAGTTGATGCCAATATGGATTCCTTTCCTAACACATGACCAACCGCGTCCAATCAAAACAATTACAGAAAAGGTTGCCTGGAGGAAGGAAGTAACCACGCGTGGAATATCACAATACCTGAAGGACCAATAGAAACATAGTCGCAGGTTTTTTTGCTCCGATCATTTACTAACACGTGTTTCAGAGAATTTGAGTTTAATCATTTGTATACTTTAATATTTCGTGTTTGCATATTGTTCATCAACTATGTTTAAGAGGCCAAGAATAGGATACAATGCAGCTGCTGCGCTCATTTACCATTATGTTTACCACAAAGACATTCGGAATCGTTCAGATAAACTTTCCTGCGATCCAGAGGATGAGAGCGATTTAGCTGCCACTGGTAAGTACTGTAATTTTACTTTTATATGAAATATTTGTATTTTTTCCAATTACTGAATTCCCTGTAAACTAACATAACACAATCATAAGAATTTCATTCAAATTATTGAAGTAAAAATGTAAGAATTCTTGAAAAGGAAAGCTGTAAATATTGAGAAACCTTGAAATTAATTGAAAAATTATATTAACACAAGTTTAGGAAAATTTGTAATTATATTTGGTGTAAATATCTCGTGTTATTTATTTTTATGTAATACTAAACTAAATAATACTTTCAATATGTAATACTAAACTAAATAATACTTAAAAATAAATATAACATGAGATGTAATACTTAAAAATAGCAGAGGTGCCCAATGACATACAAACCCAACTCTAATAATAATAAGAAGAATACTTAAAAATAAATAACATGATATTTATACCAAATATAATTACGAATTTTCTTACGTAATAATTAAATGTTATACTTAAAAAATTTGATGAAATTAATCTCCAGAAACAATTTTTTTTTCATTTAAAAAAAACTATTAAAAATTACATTTGAATTTAAATATATATTAATAGAAGTAAGCAGATAAAAATACTAAAGAATTTATTTGACATACGTAATACTTTTATATTAATATATAATATTAAATATATTCTTTAGTATTTTACTCTACTTACTCCTTCTAAAATATATCTAAATTCAATTGTTATGATTTTTTGGAATTTTTATAAAATCAAGAAAGACACTTTTGTTTTTGGAGATTTATTTCATTTTATCAATTTGTAATATGATTTACTTTGATATTATTCGCTTAGGAATGAGAATATTCATTACCAATGTTAATAAAACTGCTACTACCACTACCATTCTAATGAAAATATTTACCTTAGATTATTTCACATCTATTTTGCTGTGCAATGCTAAACCTGATTTAAAATATTAAATTTGAATATGTATGAAAAAATGCATTTTAAATAATTAAGGAATCCTTTTTGATTATTTGGAAAAAATTATAATTTGAGCTTTTTTAATCTATTATATATATATATATACAAGCTGACCCAGCCACGCGTTGCAGTGGCTGAGTTTTTAAAATATATTGAATCAATTTTTTACTAATTCTTGGGTTCAATCAAATTAATATTTTCTAAAAAAATTTAAAATAGGTTCATTCATAGGAGATTAAAAATAAAACGTTTCACCAAAATTTAATAGTAATAGGTAAAGTATCGAAATTTTGAAATTAAGCACAAATCAACATATACTTTCTGAATTTACATTTTATTCATCTTATATTAAATTATAGTTTGTAATCAGTTTTTCAAATTTTTCAACTCATTGCTCCGCCCCTCAGCTCTCTGCTGATTGGCTCTCACCGCCAAGACTCGGTTCCTCACGCTCCAAGACCCCTGTCAGTACCGCAATGTCTTCCTTCAAGGACTTATCACAGATGAAGAAGTAAAGGCCTGATCCGCAGGCCGACACTTCGTATAAGAAAATAGATACAAGTTCAAACAAAAAATTAAGCTGATTAGGTTGAAAAATAGAACTTATATTATCCCGTCTAATATTATACTTTAATTAACAGTGAAAATCTTTGAAAATTACAATTCAGTAATTTGAAAATTTACTTAGAACAGATGTAAATTCTGAAAACAAATATAAGTAACAAAAGGTTATGATTTTAATATTGAATGAAATATGGTTCAGAAAATTTATAAGCAAAATGTTTCGGATTAAAACAGTGTGTTGAGAAATAACTTGTTTTTCATTGCCTGATACTGGAAATTAAAGCATTACAAGAAAAACAAAAAAATTGCAATTAATAAAAAGTTGCATAATTACTAAGAATTATTTTTTATATACTATCACATAAGCTTTTTTATTATTTAAGTGAATGCTTATTTGTAAATGATAATTAAATTAAGATTAATTTTAAATTAATTAATTTTATGGAATAATATATATTATAAATTTTAATATTTAGTTTTAATTAATTTTTTTTAATTTAGCTTTTATTCAATTTATAAAATTTAAAATCTTTGTCATTATTTTTTAATCCGATAGATGGCAGTACAAAAGAAATTGTAGCAAGTACAAAATGTAATCGGTAAAATACTTGTTACTTTAAAAGCAACTGTACTCAGTACATACCAAATACAAGAAAAATAACAAGGTCCCATCCCTAGTGCGGAGTCCGACATCCTCAGTATTCACATGTGCCATAGGTACCCGTTTATTGTGTGAGTAGGGAACCACATTCACAACTCCCTCCGCAGCCAAAAATGCCAGACCACTCTCTAGTGACGTCATCACGCGGTGACTTAAATCAACTGTTCGTTCAGGAACAAAACATTTCGATGGAACTGATTTTGTTTAAAAAAATTCCTATCTTTCAATTTAATGCTTTTAAATTAATTTTAATATTGTGTTCCACGAAGAATATTAAAAAATTAATAGCAACTATATGTAATATATATATATATATATATATATATATATATATATATATATATATATATATATATATATAATATACATTAAAAATTATTAGTATATATTAGACCAAAGTTAAATTATATAATTACTACATTTTTATTCAATTTATTTTAATACATTCATAATGATGGATAAAAATAAACTATTTGATTACACTTAAACTTATTTTTAAAATTACTTTAGTTTTTTAAAAGGAAATAAAGATATTAGATACAATTTCTGATTCAAATTACATTAAGAAAAATAATTTTTTTTAAAAAGTTCATGTAAGGCATGAACTTTTTACCTAGATTAAGTATTAATCACTAGAGTCATTGATTTTTTTACAATTATTTTTAAGAAATATATTTATACATAATATGACTATGAACAATTTTACTTCTTCAGCAGCATGTTTAAAATAAAATTTCAGCTGTTATTTTACGATTGGAAAAATGTGCGCCTCATATTTATAAAGTAATACTTTCCACCCTAAATACATATCCAGTTGTTGTCCAATCAAAATATTATTAGATGTACCTAATGGAGGACCACCTTTGCAATCTGAATATGGCTTTATATGGATCTCATCTATTAGTAACACAACTTTAAATCTTTTTTCCAGAAATAAATATTTATCTTTAATAGGGAAGCACGCGTTTTTACCTGTTTGCTCAGTTTGTGGATTTAAATTATAATTTGAACTTAATCGCTTTTTGTATTTGTTAGCGGTTAATTTAAATAAGAACAATTCTATAAAAAACCTGTATGCATGAGGTAAAAAGATTGTAATAAGGTACATAAAATTAAAAAATTGGGACTGAATCGATGACGAGTAATATAAGATTTTAAGAATGAAATTTGTTCTTTTTTTTACAAAATATAAAATGCCTCTCTGTATTTTATTTACAGTATTTTTTTTAAAAAATATTATCAATTAAATCATACAAATGTGTTTCGTAATCCTTTTTATTTTCATTTAATTTAATATACCTGATATTTTGTATACTATATTACTAATATGAATAATATTAATTTGAAGTTGTAAAAAATACCTACTTTTTTTTTTTTTTTTTGCACATTTTTTAATGAAACCTTTTATAATTAGAGTTTCATCAATAACAGAAGTACACAAATTTGAATGTGGATTACAATAAATATTTAAAAGCATAAAATTGTTTTTTCTATGGATGATTTTGAAACAAGGACCAAGCAGAAAACCCCCAATACTCCGCCTACCACGTGCATCATTTCACTTGGAAGACATTGCTACCGCGCCCATTTTTAACGTGCCCCAGACGCCTTTAGTAAGGCAATCCGCAATTTCGTAGATGATCGCATGAGACTTGTCTCGCGAGATGCACAGAGCGTCTCGCAAGAATCGCATCAGACCAAATGACGTCATTGAGGTCATAGTTACGTCAGAAAAGGGGTGGAGCGCGAGACGTTTCTAGATTTCGAGCAGGCCTGCAAAAAAAATCCTTCAAGTGTGCTGCCTGCAAAAAAAAATCCTTCAAGTGTGCTGCCTGCAAAAAAAAAAATCCTTCAAGTGTGCTGCCTGCAAAAAAAAAATCCTTCAAGTGTGCTGCCTGCAAAAAAATCCTTCAAGTGTGCTGCCTGCAAATAATCATTCAAGTGTGCTGCCTGCAAAAAAATCCTTCAAGTGTGCTGCCTGCAAAAAAAATATCCTTCAAGTGTGCTGCCTGCAAAAAAAAAAATCCTTCAAGTGTGCTGCCTGCAAAAAAATCCTTCAAGTGTGCTGCCTGCAAAAAAAAATCCTTCAAGTGTGCTGCCTGCAAAAAAAAATAAAAAAAATAAAAAATAAACTGTGCATCAATCCTTCCTGAAAATATATTGGGTGGATGTTACTGCAAGGTGTCAAGTAAGTAAGAATTTGTTTTTAAGTCTTATTTTACATAATTATTTCAATATTGAATAAGATGATAATCAAACATTTTCCTGAAACCTTCATTTGTGGATGGCATGACATATTTCTTGTCGTGATTGTCGTCTTTAATATGTTAATGTCAATCTCTTAATAAGTGAAGTGCGAACATTTGTGATAATTCAGGTAAAAAGCCTCATAATAGAATAACAAAAATTTAATATAGTATTTGTAATGGCTCATTATTAGTTTCTGGCATATTTAACTCTAAAAATATTAAATTTTGTTTTAATAAAAATATTAAAACAATATAAATTTTTTAATATGGTTATGGCTTGCGCAAAGTTTAAATTATATTCTGCATCATTCATTACTGAAAAATGAAATGTGGTATCTGGTGAGATGCACAAATTCCTCATAAAACTCTTTATTAAAACAAGTTAAAAGCGAATTCTTTTTTACTTATGTAATGAGTGTGAAACACTGTTAGAATGAATTTAATTTTTAAAAGTACTTCAAAATTTTGTAGGAGAGTTTAAATCGTAACAATTGTCTGTTAAGATTTTAGTATTGTGTTGATCAGAAATGTGTTCCCATATACGATACAATGGATCTTTTTAATTTTTAACTTACTCTCAATTAGGTAAATTGTCACTTAAAGAAATTAAATTATACTTCTCTTATGATAAGCATCTGTTGAATCTGAATTTTAAGTGAAACAATTTAGTAAAGAAAAATGTAAATAAACAATTATTACAAAGCGCACCATTGATCACATCCGAAATATTGGAGTTTTCAACAATATAATAATCATAAGAGACCTATTTTTTTTAAATATTACTTATGATGTTTGCCAAGTAAATATTTTTCTATAACCTGCTACTATTGCTTATTGCAGCTAAGAATAAGGTTGAGTTCTGCTAATAAAATGAGTTATTTCATTTACTGTCAAGTATATTTTCATTAATTTAAAAATATTTTTGACAAGTAGTGATAAACAGTTTATAGGCAATATTTGAGATGAGAAACAGAATTTTAGAGCCAATTCGCATGGAACAGTTTTTTGGAAAATGTCTCGTGAATCTTGAGGTTCAAACAACTGGTCAAACTTATTCTCCCTATCTGTGAAAATCGTACAACTCCCCTTCTGGAAGGGGCGCAGCTTGTCCTCTTTGGACCTTGCGCCAGAAAACCCAACCAACCAACCCCTTCTGGAAGGAAGTTTTCTTACTTTGGCCTTTTTCACACTAGACGACTTTTGTCGTGTGATAAGAAGTCGTCCGAAATTTTATCTGAGAAGTTGTTAAAAAACCACACAATAGACTTGTCACACAATATCGTTTCCCATTCATTGTGACAGAGAATAGTCTATTTTGTGGTTTTTTAATAACTTCTAATGATGAAATATTGGACGACTTTTTATCGTACTATAAAAATTGTCTAGTGTGAAAGAGGCCTTAGGATTTAATTTAATGGAAACAAAAGAAGAAAATCACTGGATATTTGGCTACTATTATATCTACTAAAGACAATTTTCAGCGAGTTTAATCAAATGCTAAAGAGAAAGCCGATAATTATGTGTATGAAATGATTATCAGAAAATGCATCGTGCAAAAATAAATCATTCATAAAATGATTGCGCACACTCTTATAATAAAAAAGCAAAATAGTTCTAAAGATTTATATATTTGAACATGTAAGGTTTATATACACAAGAGCTTAACTTGATTTACTGATAAGACCAAAATCTTCAAATTAGAAGGTATAAACCTTAATCGGCAACCTATTTCACAACCGGCTTACATATTAGTCAAGATAATAATTGATTGTTTTGTGGATTACTAACACCTCCTATATTCATAAAAAGTCTTTCCAAAAGCCTAAGTTTAATAGTTGATCAAATGATTTAGAGCAGTGATGTGCTATGAAGCTAATATCATACTTAAATATGTAATGACACTGAGTTGCTGATTAGATGATTATATAAGATTCAGAAACTTCAGAGTCTGATGCAGCATTTTATACCTATATATTAATCTTTGTTTCACTTATAAAATACTATAAATAATTTTTTATCTTTATTTTTATTAGTAATTTATTATTAATTATATTATTAATTACAATTAATAAATAAAAGTAATAAAGAATTATTTTTAAACTATGCAGGAATTAAATAAGGAAACTGACCTTTTTAATACCTCTTTATTCATCAGGATCTTCTGGAAGAAAAAGGAAAAACCAAGCAGTATCATTAAATGATGAAGAGCCTGCATCAAAAAAAGGCCGTAGTACTGAAACGCGTAAGTTTTTTGGAAAAATGTAAAATAAATTCCTTATTTTATGACTCAGCTTTCTTAAATTAATAAAAGTTAATTTTAGTTTCCATACAATTTGAAATAACTTTAAAAACTTCGTTAATGGCTGAGTAGTTAGAAAGGAAAACAAACTCACTTAAAATGTACAATTCTTCAGTTATAATAAAAGAAAGGTTAATGACTGTAATATAAATTGCATATCTGTGACAAAACGCAAAATTTGCTTATTAAAATTTAGATTTTCTTTAAATTTAGGTAGCAAAACCTAAAATTAGGTATGTTAAATAAGTTGTAATTACTTTTATTAATAATTGGTAGTTCCACATGTATCCACACTTATTGTTACAAGTGATTATCATAATAATGGAAACATGTGAATAAATATACGTTTTAAATTTGCTTCACAAATATTATAATATAATAGCTACCAAAAATTTTTATAAGCAAATGTTTATTCTAGTACATTAAAAATGGACCTCAGACTTTCAAAATCCAAATTGTTAGCTAGTTGAAGGCAATTCTAATTGGAGCCATCTATCTAGAGCAAATTTAACTGAAACAATTTCTAGAGGTATGTTTAGTGAAGCTATGCAAAATGAACTAGTAGAATCAAAGAGAAACTCGTTGAAATAAACCAGTGTCTATAGAAGAAGGCTGGAATGTTTAAAAAGTAAACAACTACAGCAAAGTGACTGTGCAGTGCTTATTAAGCATCTTTTCTTCTATATCCAGCAGCTCAGTTGCTTCACGCCTCTTCATGTTAAGGTCAGCAAAGTGAAGCATCATTTGCCCCTGGTAGTGATTGGGAGTGTGATCACATATGCTTTCTCATGGGCTAGGGACGTGTCCACGTTAATATGTGACATCTGCAGTCCTTCGGCTGTGTGTGTGGGTATGGTGTGGATGTAGAGAGGAGGGTGCTGCTCATGTTTGACCTCGTCGCCCGTTCATGGTTCAAAATTACGAGGCATTGGGTTAATATTCTAAACTCATTAACCTAAAGGTACAATCTGGGGCCTGACTATGTGTATTTATATGAATGTATTTATGATTACAGTTAGAACAACCTTCATGAACGCACAGATTATTAGCAGGAGAACATTTTCCGAGTCACTTATCACAGATGTTAATTCAGTCTGCCACCTAAAGTGTATCACTTAGTGGATTAATAAGTGGAATTAAGTGTGATACGATTTCACGAATAATTTTCCACGCTTTTCCCAATAACATGGATGGGTGCTTGTTGGAGGATACTTGTGAAAGCATATGATCATGATTGTCTCCTAACTATATTGGTGAAAGTAGATTTGTCGTGATGTGGATATTGGGCACTTATTTTCTGATGACCCATTTGGGTTTTTTAAAAAAAGATTGCAAATGAAAAGCATAGAGAAAATTCATTTTATAAGTTTTCCAGTATAAAATAGTCTAATATAAAATTGTATATTAAAGTAGTCACTTTGATGTACAATTTATACAGATCATGATGAATTTAGTCAGAAAATAATTAAGTTTATTTTAAAATTCATATTCATTATTTAATTTGATCTACAAACGCTTAAATTCCAGAAAATTCTTTATTGAATTAAATTTACAATTAAAGAAATGTATAATATGCAGTAAATGTATATGGATTTGTCTAATTTTTTAATATTTTTATATATCATGAGTAACCAAAGAGTTTATTATTAGGCTTCAAAATGAAAAGTAAGAAGGTTTAAACACTTTAATATTTGAACTTTGAATCCAATTGAATTGAATATATATTTAGCATAAAAACTGTATCATAAAACGTTAATTTTTATTTTATATTCAAACAATTTTAAAGTTAAATCAAACATTTCTATTTTTGATTATTTTATGTCATCTGTAGATTGAAAATAAAGGTCCTCCAAAACGAGTCTTTAATACATTGAATAAGGTTAAGACATACAATGCATAAGTTTATTTTTTTCTTAAGGAAATATCTTTTCTTCACATTTCAAAATAGCTGTAATGCCAAAATTTATAACATTTAATAACTACGTGGTAGCTAATAGCAACTACGGTTTTTGTCTGAATAGTACTCGAACACCAGAGTTTAATTACCAAAGCATTTGTGATTATTATTTATAAAATCTGGTATCACAATTATTTATAAAATTTTACTGTTAACATCAGAATAGGTGCTTTGGAATTTTCCATGATTTCCTCTTAAGATTTGTATGTTCCACTATCTTATGAAAAGTTTTTCCAAAAGATAATTTATATGGTGTATGCTAAAATTGTTTAGTTTCCTTTGATTATCATTCTTTAACCTTGTAAATCTTATTGTTTTAACATAATTTGGAGGGCATCTTAAAATTTTCTTTCTAAAAACATTCAATGCATAACTTTATAAGGAAGTATTTAAACAAGAAACAGTAGGTAATGCAATATTAGGTAAATATTAGAGAAATGTACATGGTAATTATAACTAAATTTTTTTATAAACTGCTTTCTATCATGCTAAACTGGGAATGCTGTCTGATGCCAACAGAGCTTCTCAACTGCAATAGGTGCAATAATAGGGGAAAAATGAGGGCAAGCTTACAGTCATGTTTCTGGAACAATAAATTATTTTTCGATACATAAACTTTCATTGTTTACAGCTTTTAAGGCCCATACACATCTGGAAGTACGCAAATTCTTCTAGAGGACGTTCTTATGAACGTTTTGATATAATAGTTGCTAAAATTTATTACAAAATTCCAAGAGCCCATATACAAAATTTCATTGCATTATACTGGCCTGTTTCTAGGATGCTGTTTATATACGAAATTTAACTGTTTGGAATTACTTTAAAATAAGTAGATTGTATTGGCATTGCACTTAAAATTTTATTCCTACTATTTTTAAGGACATGGGGAGGAAGGTGCGAGCAATTTAAAGCTGATTACCAAGAGAAGATGCATCAATGATTCGTCTTCAAGTAAGTTCTTTTACTAAAAATAAGTTATTTTATTCATTACATATGAAATTTTTGCTTTTATTAATGCTAACTATTAACATAAAATAATTTTAATGCTTGGAAGTATTTTAAAGATTTTGGAAAATTTCAATTAACTTGACTTTTTTAAATTCAAAATGCATATGTTTTAATTAAGTGAGTAACTGAATGAATAAAAAAAATTACATAAAATGAATAATTTATGTTTCTGATATTCATTATTATACCTGTTGCAGAAATATCACAAACTGCATTATAATATAAGTAATCAAATTCCTTAATTTCCTTTCTATGTTTAATACTTCTCTAAAATTTTAAATTACAAATTATTCCTTTTGAGATAATGATATTTTTTATTTTAAGATGTTTTTAATTTTCAAGATACTGTCTGAAAGAAATTTATTTATTTGCAATGACTTTTAAAATAAAAATTTATTAGTTTACAAAAATAGGAATATTAGATAATGAATTTATATTTTTTGCCTTGTAACAATGATAAAGCTTATTGGTTTATTGGACATAAATAAAGCATATTTTTAAATTATCTGTAATTTAAGTTTGATAAAGTTTTTATATTTAATATTTGAGTTAACAGATACTATTATGTTAATAGAATGCTTTGTTTTCTTTATTAAAAAATGAAATATGTTTTAAGAAGTTTATTATGCTTGATTAATCGAAGAATGTTTTAACACGTTTATCATGTACAATTAAGTATACTTATAAGCAGGAAGTGTGCATACATTTATGTGTGAAATTTATTAAAATTATGCTTAAATCATTCAAAAAATTCGTGAAATCTAATTTCGTATCTTAAAATTTTCTTTTTTTGCCTAATTAAAACAAATGAGTAAATCTGTCTCGCTAGTTCAAGTGGGTTAAGAAAAGAATATTCAAGCAGATTTTAGTTTGTATTTCGTACTTTATTCATTTTGTGCTATTTCAATTAAGCTTGGTAGATTTAAAATAGATTTGCAAACTATCTTTATTTAAATAGATTTCATATCTATGAAAAGTTTTTTAATTCGTGATTTTTTTGCTAGTTAGGTGAAGATGATAAAATTCAACCAGTTATGAGGAAGAGACTAGTAATTGTTTCTTCTGATAGTAAGTTTTTCGATAAATTTTTTTGTTGAAAATATAATTTAACAAGCAACTATTTTTAATTAATGGCTTAACTGAATAGTGTTTTCTAACTGTAAGAAACTTTATACTCAGTTACGATGCTTTGAATACGCTTTTATAACATAGAGATTTTTTTCTAATTGAATACTGCAATAACTTAGGCATTACAAATAAAAGTGATTTCTGAATTTTGAACTCTCAATTACTTACTGCATATCATAAAGCTACTTACTGCATATCAATGAATTTATTGCGTATTGAAATATACTTTTTAATTAGTTATGTTTTAGCTTTTTGCTTGTTTTAAATTTCACAATGTTTAATATTAAGAAATATTTTGATAGTTTAGGATGGAAGAGTTTGCTTGCTGATCTTTTACTTTTTCTTTGTAGAGAATCGATGTGATTGTTGAGAATAAAATATAAAACAATAAATTTGTTCATGCTAGTTTTCTTCAAGTAATCATCGCCAAATAACAATAGCTTGATTTGTTAAAATGAGCTAGTAATGAATTTATGTAGTTATTAATTTACAGAGTATTAAAATAAAAAATTAATGGCAAATTATTTTTAAACAAATTTTACATTTATGATAAAATATTGTGGATTTTAATATCCTCTATGTATACAGTAATTGAAATTTAAGTACTCAAAAATATTCATTTTCTTTGAGTTGGGTTTATATGTCATTGGGCACCTCTGCTTTTATCAGCATTTTGTACTGTTAACTCCAAATACAATGTTTCTTAGTTCCAGTTGCTCGGGTCACCCACTTTAATAATAAAGTCCGATAACCCTTTAATGGAGTCTAGGTGTAACTCTCTAGTATGGATGATGCCTTAAGAATTTAATCTAGGGAGGGCAAGAGCCTTGCATTCGTAAATGATATGCTTGGCCGTTTCCTCTTGCGTATGACATTTCCTGCAGATAGGGTTTTGCTGAAACAGTCCCATTTTATGGAGGTGTTTTCTGAAATAGTAGTGCCAAGTTATGAAGCCTACGATTAAACATATCTTCTGCCTAGAGAATCATAGAATTTTAGAGATAATCCTTGCTGATGATCCACAGATCATACTTTTAGCGTGGGTTTGACCAGGAGTGTTGAGCCAAGCTTCATACATCAAAATATTCTTACTTAATATATAATGAAAGTTAGATGGGATGCTAAGATTGTGTGAAATTACATAAAATATAAAATTTATAGTTTTTAATTAAGGTACAGAGGAAGGTTCAATAAGAATTATTTAGAAAGGGAGAGGCATAGGCAGTGTCTTACCCCAAGGTAATATTTTAGTGTACATAAATTGAGTTACAGCTTTGGCTAATTTTGTTAAAATTCTACCCTTATATTAATCGAATGCTTTGTTTCCTTTATTAAAAACAGAAAAAAGTTTTAACAAGTTTATTATGCTTGATTAATTGAAGAATGTTTCACCACGTTTGTTATGTACAATTAAGTATACTTATAAGCAAGAAGTGTTTACCTTTTATATAAAATTATACTCAAATTATACAAAAAATTCATTAAAACTTAGATTATAAATGTATAATTTCGGATGTTAATTTTTTCTTTTTTTGCCTAATTAAAAAGAGTGCATCTGTCTCTCTAGTTCCAGTGCGTTTAGAAATAAATATTCAAGTAGATTTGCAAACTATCTTTATTTAAATAGATTTCATATCAATGAAAAGTTTTTTAATTCATGAATTCTTGTACAGGTGAAGATGAAATACGTCCTCTTAAGAGGCAAAGAAGGATTTCATTTGATAGCAGTAAGTATGATAAAAATTGGTTGCTTCATTTATTGACAATACATGAAATAGTATTAATGTAATTATAATTAATAAAAATTTTAAAAATTTGAGTTTATGTGTAATTTAAATATTTTTGTTTTCTTAATTACAAAGTTGTTAGCTTTCAGAATGTTTCAGAGACGTTGTTGATGTATAAAAATGTGTAGCAGAGTTGAGAAGTTTCTAATAATTCTTAATATTGCAACTTTCAATATAAATTTCGATGAATCATATATTCAACAATAATTAAAGTGAACATTTAATTTGAGAACTAAAGCTAAATGCCTCATCTAGTAGTGCTTAAGCAAGGGTCACATACTTACAAGTAATCTGTGATATTAAACTTAAAAGCACACCAGATCCCTTGAAGCATTAAGGGCTTAAATACAATTGTACTTCTGAAGTATTTTTAGTGGTTTATGAAATAATTGTGTATTAGTAACTAAATCATTAAGCAAATTAATATTTTGAGAAAAATATAAACTTAGTAAACAAATCTTGTTAGTTTAGCTTCAAATCTCATTCAGTTGGAAAATGTGTTAAACTAATGTCATTGTATTAATGTTGATACAGGATTCCAAAAATTTGTTACGAAACTAACTAATTTGATACAATATCTGCACAGGATGGCTTTTGACAGTTGTTTTAATCAGCAGTTCTCTGATTTTAACTTACAAATGTTTTAATTTCAGATGAAAATATACTTTGATGTTTTTCATCTTTAGTATGCTTTAGTACACTTTCTTCAGATTCTAAATGTTCTTTAGCTTGTAATATCCACTTTTCAATTTTTACGGAAATAATCACATTATAAATGAAAGGGGGAGACAAAACAAAATTTATATATATCAAAGACTGAAAATTACATAATTTAAGATCACCATTATTGTTATCCACTTTCCTCCTGTTAAAATATATTTAGTTTTTATCAACAATATGTAAATAACTAAATGTTAAATTTATTATATAATAAGAGTTAGCAGCTGCATATTCAATTCTACAGCTTCTTAGTTGGCAATTTTAACCTGGGGATGGATATTTGTAATAGTTACAAATTTTAAAATTTTCGTCCTAATTAGTTACTGATCCTGTGCAAAAATGTACTGTAAAGCTGAAATTGTTAGTTTCAATTATATAAGTTAATCTTTGAATGAACAATGAAATCTCTTTATGGAGAATTGTTAAATATAGACGAAATCATCAATAGCCAACATTATTCATTTGATATTTTTATGCTAATAATTGTATAAGATCAATAATACTTTGACTAAGTTGTGCTATCTGCCAATAATCTTCTACCTTGTTGAATTGTCCTTCATTATTGAATTAGAAATTCTTTTAGTATTTGTCCACTGAACATTTATGTTAACCTATATTTTAATGAGTGTACTGAAATAGGATTTTATTTACTTTTTCAGGTTTAATTTAAAGCTCTTTCATTGGATTTTTTAAAAGTTTTCATAAAATTAATAAAATTTTTAACTAACAAGAATTATTTCGGTCACTGGGATGTCACATAAAATTCCTGTCAATTAATTAATCCTGTAGATGCTGTAATGATTTAGAATCCACTTTAGGATAGGGTCTAATTAGCCCTTGTGTGTAAAAGGGTTACAATTGATCAACAAACCAAACTCCATCTTTAAATGGTCACAAGTTGATGCAGCTGTTAGAATAACATGTAAATATTGGTGACTCTTAGTCAATTTAAGATTATCTTATAGAAACTAATATAATTGTTTTGAAATTGAAGAATTTTCTTTTATAAAAATTATTAGTTTGAACATACTTAAAGGAAAATAACTGTTAGTTGGAATTTAAATAAATTATGCGTGTTAAAATTAATAAACTGTTTATAATATATCTTGTTCATAATTATTAAGGTGAATCAGAGATTCACATCGACCAGGTGGATGAAACAAATGACAGTGCTGAAGTTGATGATGTATTTCCACAATATGTGCAGCCTGTTATCAGAAATACCAACTTTGCAAAAAAAGGTAATTTGCATATTTCCTTTACATTTGTTTTCTTCTGTTAATTTTTGAAGTATTGATTTTTCTGAAATCGTTTGTATGATGTGAATAAATTTAATGCAAATAATTTAGATTATGTTAATTTGTAAGCATGAAATAACTACTGCACTATAAAAGCAGTATTTTTTTCTAAAATAAATTGGTATTTTACTTTGACTGAATAAAAATAATTCTCTTTGAATTATGTGAAATGAAAGATAACCAACTCTTTATGTTTGACAAGTCTACTTACATATGAAGTAGTAATTTACAATAACTTCATTCTTTGCGCAGTCAACTATCACACTGTAAGTACATTCTAAAATTAAGTTGTATTTTAAAATATTAAGAAAGATAATCTGTATGGAAAATTCTTATTTAAACTTTCAAGCTTATGAAAATCTTAAAAATAATTTTATTTCTATTTTTGAAGAGCTTAGGAAAATTATTGGTTTAAACTTATACAAACTTTGACAGAAAATAGTTTTTATTGCTGTGTTTAAATCTTATTTTTGAAGTTAATTTTGTAATGGTGTATAGTAAAGACGTATAGCAATTTGGAACAAAATACATTCAGTCATAAGTAAAGTGTGCTTAATATTACATTAAATTTTAATTTGAAATAATTTAGTTACTACAGAAATAAAATTACTTGAAAATAATGATATGTAAATCTACATTATTATACAAAGTTATATCTACATTATTATTAAAAAATTCTATGCTTTCTTTCACATTCTTTAAAAAGTTTAGTGCAAGATTGCTTTTCTGATTTCAAAGATGATTGAAATTGTAATTAGATAATTTCATATGATACATTAATTTAAACATTCTTTTTTTAATATGTTCTGTTAAATTACAATTTCTTTCAGCATTGAGGAAAGAAATTATTTTAGTTGTCTAACAAATACTGTTTTGTACTACGGAATAATAAATACTTTCTTTATATATTTGCCATGTCTTGATAAAAAAAATTTCCTTTATCTTTTTAGGCAATAAATTGGCAAGCAGGCCAAGGGATGGAACAGGCCGATTTGTCCAATGTAAGTTTTAATTTTGGTTTTGTAATTTTTATTCTGCTTGACACGGTGTGTGAAAAATTTATGCTAGTCTTTTTATATTATATTTTTTAATAAAAATTTTTAAGACCCAAAAAATTTTATTTGTTATTCTGTTCTTCCTTTTTTGTAAAATTTGAATGACATGTGTTTAAATTAAAGGTCATTTTTTTAATTTTAGTTGATAAGTTTGATTCCACAAATTTTGTCATTGATAACTTTTCCAGATTTCTTGCAAATTTAACATAATTATTTTTCAAATCAAGGTTTTTGTTTAGGTTTAGGGAAAATCTTTCTTTCTTGAAGATAGATTTGTTGTTGTTACTTATGACATTTGGACAAGCCAAGCTCGCTATGCCGTTGGCAGTGCGAATTAAGTCAAACGAGTGCGTCTTTCGTTTGGAACAGAGCACCACGAAGGTGAAAGTACGTCTTTGCTCTAATTAAGGTGCCTCGTAATTTTGAACCAAGGTCAGGTGATGAGGCTACACCTGAGCTGGCACCCTCCTCTCCACACCAACGGAAGGACTTTGGACGTCACAGATTAACGTAGACGCGTCCCCAACCTACGGAGTTCAAGCAACCCAGTGAAGGAGAGTACACCGTGGTCACCCTCCCAACCACTGCCTGCAGCAAATGATGCTTCACTTTGCTGAGCTTACGGGAAGCGGGATGAAGCTACTGAGCCACTGGAGCTCTTGAAGATAGATTTGAAAATGTTTAAGGAAAAATTCAATTAAATATTGTCTTAAGATAAATTTCAATTAAGTATAAAATATCCTTTGAATCAATATGTAAAAATAATTCAGTCAAATAGATTCTTCCAAAACCTGAAATTTAAATATTTTTTATATTTAGTATAAGGTTTATCTTCTCGTAATTTAGGTAACTAATGTTATGAGACTAATTATGTTAGTAGTTATGTGTGCTTCTCTTTGAAAGCTCAAGTAATCAGTTAACTTTTTGCACATATAACTAATCAAGAAATAGTCTTTTGAATTATTAAAAGAAATAATGCTTTAAATATGGACATGAAATTGTATAGTTTGAAAGTAACCAGGACATAAGTCATTCAGTATTTGTTTTTAATAAGTATATTTATTTGAAAAGATTGTTATATATATATCTTGAGATACAAAATAAATTTCTTATGTATCATTAGATTTCTAAAATTTCCCACTATTTTATACAATGCATAAATTAGTATTGTAGAATATTCATTGTTTAAAATTTTTTCTGTTATAGCTGTAAGTTTATTGAAGACATTTAAAGTAATTAAATATAATTTATCATTAAATATATAAATGTTAACTGAAATCTTATTAATTTTAGCGATTGTTTCTATTATTTGGAAATTCAATTGAATACTATTGCATTTTACATAATATGCATTTTTAGCAATTTTTTAAAGTAAAAAAATTTATATGAATGCCAATACTTCCTGGAAAATTTTGATAATACTATTGCACATGCTTAGTTTTTTAATCTTTATATTAATGTTTATTTTCATTTCTCTATAGAGCTTTTAGTTTAAAGTCAGCTGTGTAACATGCACACTTTCTGTATCACCATGCGAAAGTGAACATAATATTATGTGGATTCTATTCTGAAAATTCTATGCATTAAATGTAGTTTTCTAAGAATATTACAGTTCATTTCAAAATGTAATGACTATATCCAAGTGAAATGACTATATCTAATAGCAACTGTAGTTCTCTCTGAGGAATTAATTTTGAACATAATTGGAAAAACTGATTATAGCTGATAATTATTTTATAAAACGTTTCAGGCACAACTAAAATTAATAACTAGATAAAAATGCTTCATTTTTTCCTTATCATAGAATATTTAATTTATATCAATTCTTATCGATGAAATAATGTAATATATATTTTAGAATCAGAAGATTTCTAAAATATATATATAAAATCAATAATAAATTCTAGACCAGCATTCTATGATCACTGTATAGATCTTTTCATATTTTATGAGTTTAAGACAGAAAATTGTTATTAATTACTAACGAAGCAAATTTGTTGAGAAAATAACAGTATGATTTGTATTCTCAGATATTGAAAAAGAAATTTGCAATCATTATATGGAACAATGAGCCAAACCAGTTTTTATATCATTAAAGAAAAATAATATAACCACATCAAACTGTATACATTCATCAAAAGCAAGTGCATTACCCAGTTTCAGTTTGTTAAAAGTGTTTGAATTCCTCTTAAATAATAAAACCAATGTTTGTATAAATTGATGTGTGAGTTTTAGAAGAATCTGTCAGAAGAAGCAAATCTTGAAAAATGGATCAAATAATTAGTATAAATTTTATTAGTAAGGAATTCCAGAAGTTTTTTCTATTAATTTTCCAATAACTTCATTTTGATATCCAGTTTTGCCAATTAATGAAAATTATGCATTCTTGTAAGAATTAATATAGATTTGATTCTGTTTAAGCTTTATGTTAATTTGAGCGATTTCTCAGTATATGTTTTTTTAAGAGGGTAAAACTGAAAATGTATATCTTTATGTTTACAATTATTTATATTTGGTCAAGATTTTATTTTGACAAGGACACAGCCTTATTCTTTTTGAACCTTGCCTATAGAAACTAATCCACCAACAACCTACCTTAATTTTGACAACACGCCTATTTTGCGGTTTTTAAGTTTTCAAATTTATATTAATAAATATTTATTTGTGTAAAATAAAATACTTCTGTTTGTATAAGAGACATTTTTTTAATGCATATTAAAGAATAGAAATTGGGGGAAATGACTACTCACATCTTTGAAAATGAATAATGGGCGATTTTCTTTTGTGTTTTTTATGAGTATTCTAAAATTGAATTTTCGTTTTGTTGTAAACAATTTTATTCATTGAATTACTTCGTTTAATTTTGTATTTAACTGTTAACATACTAAAATAGTAAAATTTTTTAAATATATTTATAGGCCCATTTTCATTGCCTGGTCATCGGGGAAAAAAAATCAGGAAAACTGAAGTTGACAAGTTAACAGAATCGTGTTTTCTTGGGGTCGGTGTAGATCCATATAGTTTGCTTAATCTACCGTCATTGACTAGATCAGGTGTTAAGTTTCATTGACATGAAGTAAGTTGCAACTGCATTGATATTCTTCAAAATTTGAAAAATGAGATTTGTAAAATAATATTGTCAATCACCTTTTATCAAGTAATTATTGTCAGCGAAGTTACACATGAGAAAATGGCTGTCTTATAAAAAATATAAAATTGCATCCAAATTTTACTACATTCTAATAATTACAGCATCATTTTTATTCTGATTTGAATTCTCACCTACTCTAATAAATTTTGAGAAAAATGGTTATTCTCTTGGACAATATTTAATTTTATTTCTTACATTTTCACATTTTGGTTGGAAAATTGCCATTTAGTTGTCTTTTATGTATTGTGTAGCAATTTTAAATTCTAGTCACGTGATTTATTTACCTAACTCATCGATTAATGGAAAGTTTTTTTAAAATTAAATTACCTAAATGTCGTATTAACATCTTTAATAAAATTAATGAAATTTTAAAAGTAAGATTTAAAAAATATAAACATCCTTAAAATATCATAACATTTAATTATCTTATTTTGATGGTTGATAGGTTTTATAACTTTGGTTTTCCATTTTTAAGGAATTAGGGATATTTTTGAAATTTTCTCTTTCTTAGCTACATATAGTTGAAGGAAGGAATAATTTGTATGATGACAGCATATAAATAAAAGGAGTGAAAAATACATTTTCTGTTAATTTGATATTTACCTAACCAAGCATGGGTTAGTATAAAGACTTTTCTGTGAAGAAAATCTTTTAATCATAGATAGGAGTTTTGAATTGAAATTGCTTAAATTTTAGTTTTTTTTATGGTGCAATGCATTTTTGATGTACATATATCAATATATATTTTTCATATGCACACAGATATACAGAATGTGAAATACTAATCAAAAAGTTTCTGACTGTAGAATTATTTTTTATAATTAATATGGATAATACTATCGAAGTATTAGGTTAGTGAGAAAATAAGTCTTTTCTTTCTATTGTTGTTTTCTTAATTTGTAGAATATTCCTTAAAGATATCGTAACTAGTATAGATGATAAATTAATAAATATTATCAAATGTTGTAGATTTGTTATTCAAATCTTTCCAAAACAAGCTGTCAAAAAAATGCTAACATTATCTGTTGTAAGAGACATAAGAAATTCACGACACTGAAACTTGAAAAGGTGACACAGTTAATAAAAAAACTTACTAAGATCACTGGGAGAGAAATTCTAATCATAACAGTACTGCTCACATAAAAGAATGAAATCGATTTTTATGATTAGATTAAAAAAAATTGTATGATTAGAAAAAATTATATATATAGTAGTGCAAAGTAAACCTATGTCAATAAAAAAAGGTAAACAAAATTTTTTTTAATGTTGATTTTTTAAAATACTTTGCTCTAAATTAGATTGTAAGATTGTATAAAATGAGAAATGTTTTAAAATTTTTTCTGTTGGCATTTTTTGTTTTACCAGATGTTTTTTTTTTTTTTTTTTTTTTTTTTAAGAGGGGAGTAATTTAAAAAATGTTGAATTTTATATCTGTGGCATTTTGTAAACTCAGTATCAAAGATAAAGGCTGTTCATTTTATATGTAATAAGATGAATTATCGTTAATTTGAATTGACATTTTAACTGTTAGTGTTTTTTTCTTCCACACTTTAAGATTTGGTTAATTAAAAACTATAAATATTCACTTATTGCAGACATAAAATTATTATTTTATAAGATGTACACCGTTTAGTAAATTTATTGGTACAAACAAAATTTTTTTTGTAATTGTTAAAAGTCATACTAAAATTATTAATTTTTATCTTTTCGTCATGAAACACAACTTCTAGAACATTCATAATCATTGCCTTCTTTCAGCATTCTATTTAAATTTTATATTCATTTTAATTAATATTCATACATTCTTTTACAATCCTCCATAAATTTCTGATGGAATTTTCATCAGGAGAACTAGCAGATCAATCATAAACTGCTAATTTCTGTTCTTGAAAAAAATTTTTCGTTAGTATCTAAGTATATGGAGCCAGATCTTGTTGAAAAATACCAACATCAGTGAACATTTGTATAAGAGCCATAATTTTTCGATTTATTATAGATATGTATTATCTATTAAAAAATTTACTTATTTAGCAATGTATTTATAAATAACTAAGAAATGAAAAAAATATGGAGTGATTAAAAATTATATATAAAAGCCTTAGAATGTGGATTTGAAACTGTATTATTTTAAGAGTTAGAAAGTAAATAGAAGAATTTAAAGTTTCTTTTATTAAATAATTATTTGGAAAAAGTCGTGTTGGAAACTTTATTTATTAGTTCTATTTATTTTGTTTTCAATAAATATATTTATTTGAAAAATGGTGTTCTATACATCTTAATGCACTAAATCGATAAGAATCAATTGAAGATATTATAAACTCTCAATCTATATATACCTATATATCATAAAATGTACATAATCCTGTAATATATATATAATATTGATTATTTAATAAAAAAATTGTTATTGCTGTAAATTCATAGGCTCTTGAAATAATTTAATAGAATTCTGAGTTGACTAAAAATATTCTCATTAATTTTTGCAACAATTTATTTCTAATAGGAATGAACATTAGATTAAGAAGCTTGTTGGAAAAAAATGGAGATATCAATTCTTTTGAATGATGGTAAGTTTTTTCCCCACATTATTTTTTACATACCATCATACTTTTTGTACTTGAGTGTTATCTCATCGATTGCCAAAAAGTATGCTGTTAAAGCATTTAAGTATTTTTTTTTGAAAATATTTGTTAAAATATAAGCATTTAAAAATTAATTTTAACAAAATATAGGATAAAATTAATTAGTAATTCCTATTGCAATAGTTTTTATAGACATGGTTATCGAAAAAATTTTCATAAGTTGAAAATACAGATGTACGAGTTTAAATTTACAATTTTCGGCCAGGTACTTATTTGAGGTAGTTATAAATATGAAATCTATGTATTTCTAAGACTACAAAAGTACACTTCAATCTCTTTTGAATAACCAAACTATTTCTCAAATTTTAGGCTAAACCATTGCTTTAGCACTAGCAAACAGAATTTCATTTCAATGGCTTCATTTCCTGCTCATTGTGGAATTATGGACAATGAAAACTCAGCTTTTGAACAGGGAATAAGAGTCGGAAGATTCTGGAATAAGAGCATTGTCAAGAAGTATTGGAGAGCTCATGTACTAAAGGGCCTTAAGGTAAATGTTTACCATTAACTTTTGTGTTTGTAATTATAGAAAATATTACTTTTTAAAAACTTAAAATATCTGTATTTATTTTTGTATGAACTTTCCATATTACTTCCACAAGCAAAATCAAATTTAAGAAAAGAGAAAAAATTATATTTTATACACTTCATTTACTGTGCACAGAAATTTATTTTATTCTGTTCTAGTTTAATTTTGTATTTTATAATAATGGATAAAGTGTGGTGGTTTAATCAGGCTATATATTAATGTATTTTTAAAGCTTATTATCCTTAAAATTTCATTTCTGAGCTCTGCATACTATGATTCTTTATGACAATTGTTTTTAAATGTGAATAATTTATTTTTTGATGAATAACAATAAATTTTTCTAACCAAATATTTGAGGCAAAAACGCCTCTGAATGAAAAGTTGCTTCATCTATTAATGAAGTGTTTGAAATAAGTAAATTATAATGCTTTTTGTGTTTTAGCTACCTTAATTTTATATTTGGTTTGACATTTATAAATTCATATGATAGCAAACATTTATTAAAGAGCAGTTTTGTCAATAATAAGATCTCTTAATTTTAAGTATGTTTTGGCATGTTTTCAAGTATAATATCAATAACCCTAATTATAAAGAACTTAGAGGTTAATGCCCATTGTTTTGAGCTGTTTAAATGATTCACATTACAAAAGTTACTTCATGTATTAAATTAAGCTTTTCAGTTAGAGATAATTTTTTGTGCTATCAGGAGTAATGCATATATGACTCTTTTTTAAAAGAAAAGAGCTTCATGCTATTGTCTAGAAGTGAGGGTAATCTTATATAGAATATTGCATAGCTTATAAAGCAAAAATGTTGCATAGTACATTGTTACCCAAATAATTCTGGCAATTTATATCAGTATTCATTGTATTTTTAATTAATTACACAAGTAACTTAATAAGTATCAAATTTTGAAAAGAAGCCAAGTTTTTTAATCATAAGTTAGCCAGTGTGTGGGTGTGTGTGTATGAGATCAACATAGATTTAAATTTCCCTGCATCGCAGTTTTAATTTAATCCCAAACGCGAGGATATGGCTAAAAAATAGTACTCTTTTTAAACATGAGATAATTTTCATGTTCATAGATTTTAGAAAGTTTTCTTTTTTGTCTCTGAAATTCATTTGAAACTTCACAAATTACTGCTATTGGACTTTAAATGAACTTGATTTTTCAGAAAGGATTTGTAAATTATCAATGCATTTTTGAGATTTTCTTATTTTATTTTAGAAGGCTAAGTAAAAGAAATCATTTTCTAATTTCTTTCTTTTTGGGTGAACTGTACCTTTTTAAGATGAATTGTTTGTGATGAGAGTTAAATTAGTGTTCTTCCTGTTAGAAGGCACCAATATTTCTTAATCTATGGAAGAAAAAGCATTGAAAATGATAAAAATTAAAATAATCATGGTGATACTTAAAATGCAATTTTTCCAACATTTCAAATGATGGAAGGGAGGAGAATGGAGTTTGATGATAAAAAGGACTTTTCTATCCTTTCTGCTGAGAGTGAATGACATTCTGCTGAGAGTGAATGTAGCCTTCACATGCAAAAAGTGACTGACTCTACAATGAGACTGAGAAGTGAAACATGCAAATGAGGAGATTTTAAGAAACACATTTTTTAGAGTAGGGTTCAATTTTACTTAGCTCTTTGGTGTTCTGCTGTTGGGTGCAAATAGTTTTAAATACTTTTAGTCGCAAATGATAAATTATTTGCTAAGAAATAAAAATGTATTCTTGAGAACAAAATTATATTCTGTCCATATAGTAAACTAGATTATCACAATGCTAAAATTGATAAATTTCTTGTAGTAAATGAACACACTTTGAAATTTACTTAGTTTTATCAGGCTTTAATAAGAATATTATCATATAAAGGTTACTCTTATAAGAGAAAAATTGTCTGACAATCTAAACATTTCAGAAATATTTTTTTAACGATAAATAACTGAGGATCATTTAAAATATAGGCTATTAGATTTACTTTGTTATGTATTGTAATTTTAATATTCATGTTTAAAAATTTTTATTGTAGGTTAAATTTGGATCAATGAAATTGCAAGTTGAAAAAAAATCACATCAGCCATACCATTCAGCCATAAAGTATGTTCTGACGCAACAAAAATTATTATGAATGACTTAATGATTATTATAAATTACTAAATCTGTGTGCAATAAGAAAAGCTTGATGCATTTCTTAGAATGTATTCTAAAATAATATGATAAAAGATTTTTTTTTTTGCGAAAAAAATCTTATTAAATCTTACTAAATCTTATTAGTCTTATTAAAATGTTATTAATCTTCTTATCTTATTAATCTTAAAATCTTAAAAATCTTATTAAATCTTACTAAAAAAATTTGAATTATTTTTTTTTTAAATTTTGCTATTAAACTTTTTAGGTAATAATTATTTCAACATGTTCCTTATGTAATTTTGATCAAATGCTATTATATCCTTTTAAAGTGTAATTTTTTGTCCTAATTTAATATTTTGTACAGAATGAAATTTTAAATTTGACGATTCCTGGGCAGTAATTTCAACAGTTATTATCAACAATATTCTTGATGTAATGTATTTTCAATCAGATAATGAATTTAAATTTCTTATAAAATATAATCTGCTGAAGTATGAGTAGAATTAATTTTCAATTATTTAAAGAGTCATTTAAAATTCTTATTCAATTAAAATCAATCTAGAACTTCTTAAGTTATCAAATAGGTGCACCTAATTCAGTTTTTTAAGTACGTTCCTACGTGGGAGTACACACACTCACAAGTATTCTGAAAACTACTTCAGCATTAAATGTAAATAAGAATGAATGAATTATAAGTAATTGTGTAATTTTTTAAAAAATAGCAAAGTATAATTTGCTTTTGGAAAAATTATTAAGTTACAGGGAACCTAGTCTTGTATATGTTGGTTCTGTATCGGTTTTCATTAGAATTACACAGTGAGTTATTCATGTAACCCTATGCTTCACAGAAAAATACCATTATTTTTAAAAAGCAAACATTTTTTATTCTTCAATCTCAGAGCTAAATATTAAAAAAACTATTGAAGTAACGTTCTAATTCGATTTTCATCGTAATATAAAATATAAATAATAATAAGGATTTTCTGGAATTAGTCGTTTGATAATAAGCAAATCTTACAAAATCTTTTAAATGTTTAGGAAAAATTATATATTTAAGTGCTAAAATTCAACATCTTCTGCATCAAAAACTTTAGACTAAATCATTGCAATGAACTGTATTTCCAATGTAACAACTGTTGAAAGATGATGGCTTGAGATGTTAAAAAGAATGTGGAAAATTATCGCATTCTTTAGAATTAAATATATTGAATTTCTTTTTTCAAAAGCAAGGGACCATTACAAAATTACCATACATAAGTGAAGTAGAAAAAATTAGGGAATTTGGAAAAATTTCTTTTCAGTAAATTTAAGTACATTATTATATTATGTTGAACAATAAACATTGTTTTAACCTCAAGTTGATTCAGTGATATGCTCTATAATTAAATCAGAAATAGGAAAAATTTCAAGGGATATTTTAATTGTAACAATTCTTGATTATAAATGAACTGTAACTAATAAAATTCTCAACTAAGTGGTTAGAAATCCTGAAGTTGGTTCCTTGAGATTGAAGAAATCCTGAAGTCTTATTAATAAAAAAAAAAATCTTTGAAAGGTCTTCTTTTTCTACATCACAAAGATATGTTGTTTTTTTAGGCTGCTAGCAAACAAAAGTGAGTGACATGCTACATTGTACTGATCTGACATGTTTTTTGTGATGGAAGGAAAAAATCGGCCTTTTCAATGATTCTCATTGTATCGTTGCTATTTTGCATAGAAAATGGCATTTTGATAATTATTTCACTGAAATAAAACTAAAAAATTGGTTAGTATTAAAATAAAAAGGCCGTGTCTTCTGCTTGGTCCCTGCTACTAAATTATAAAGACCCACTAAATAATGGTCCCTCACAGCCTTAGCTTTCATAAAGCTGCATCTTTCATCGTGACTCTTTGGTTTATTGGAAGTACAGGTTCATGGACTAGATGATTCTGTTGATCAGATGTGAATAAAAAAAATAGCAACACAAAAACAAAAATATGTTACTATTTCAAAAATGTTTTGTTGTCAAGAGCATGTATATTAAATAAATTAGGTCATCATTTCCATGAGTTAAAATTAAGTGCTTGCATTTATTTATAAGAAGTCAACCTCACAAACTTTGCATTAATAATTTCAAGACTCGTGTTTCATTACATGTGAAATTCAATCAAATTATTCTGGTACTAACCAAAATATATAAATTCAGCTCATTTTCTACTCTAATTTCTAGGGAAAATTGTTTACAAATCAAAAAGGAATCAAAAGGCACATTTCTACAGAGCATACTGTAGTCTTCAATCTAAAAACATGACAGCTTTTGGGCTCATTTAGCACATTTTCCCCCCATAGATGTGACATGGAATGCAATATGACGGCTCTATAAATTCGCACGTGGTATTTGTTTATAGTAAATAGGGAGTTTTAGTTTTGCTAGAGCATTGGTTATTTGGTTTGCTGTTCAGTATTTAGTGGATAATTAGATTTTGTAGACTTGAATTCTTTCTGTTTTTACTGTTGCAATCTCGAATAATCGAAAATATTTAACTGAGCCTGAAATAGATATGATGCAAAAATATATCAAATATTGATTATTAAAGATTCTGGTAGTTATCCTAAAATATATTCCGATTGTCTTGTTCATAAAGATTCTAGCGAATCGAATGATGACATTTCGGACGTCTGTAGGTATCGACTTTTTGACAAAAAGTGCTTTTTTGATAGATAAATAAATAAATAAAAAAACACATAACCATGAATTTAATTCATCTGATAATTTAAGATTATATAATTGAATTAATCAAAAAATTGTTTACCAAAAATTTCATAAGAAAGGTTTAAATTGTATGAGGATTCATTTTACTGCTCTCATGGTTGAATCATTGAAAGAAACTCGATTCCATTAAGTATTTATTTTAGAGTAAATCTTGGGCTATATAATGTTTTGTGCAGTAATATTACAAAAATGAAAAATTTTCAATTGTGTTAAGGTCAGTTTTATTTATCATAGCTAATGTAAATTTTAGTGAATGTTCTTGTTTGAATACCTTTGTTGGAAGAGGCAGGAACTTACATATTTTTTTTGTTATATTTAGCTCATAGTTAGGTTTATAGGTTAAGTTTAGAATTAGTTATAGGCCAGTAGTATATGTTTAGATTTAATTAGATTTAGTGTAGTATAAGGTAAGTAAATCCTCCTTCCTCCAATAGTAGAAAATTTTCCTTTTGCATTGAAATATTTTATATTAGCGGCAGAAATATAAAATATTTAAATCCATGGTGTATTTAAATGTATTGTGAAAATTAAACACAATAATACCTTTTCTGAGTTTATTTTGGGCAATATTTATCTTACTGCACAAGAAACATTTATCTTTTACTAGTATATGGAATTGCCACATTAAGAAAGTTCATTTTCACTATAAATGTCTACCATGAAGAATGTCTGACTTCAGTATTAAGCGGAATTACTACCTTTCAAGAGAAACTCATTTGCAGCAAAATATATATATATATATATATATATATATATATATATATATATATATATATATATATATATATATATATATATATATATATATATATATATATATATATATATATATATATATATAAATATATATATATATATATATAATATATATATATATATATATAAATATATATATATATATAAATAAATATATATATATAAATAAATATATATATATATATAATATATATATATATATATATATATATATATATATATATATATATATATATATATATATATATATATATATATATATATATATATATATATATATATATATATATATATATATATATATATATATATCGTTCTGTGCTGGAATTTTCTTTTAATTGCTGGAAATTGTGACAGCTTATTTTTTTTTCTTGTGCATGATAAGTGCAAAAATTAGCAAGTATTTAGTGTTATGAATCAAATTTCCTATATATTTAAAGAGTGATTCATGATATCTGAAAATAAGAATTAGCTTTTAATTCACTTTATAATTGGATGCTTCCAAAACAAATAAATATCATAAATTAACTAATGAAATTTCTTCATTAAACTAATTAAATATGTATCTTCGAATAGTTTTGAAAGAAATTTTAATGTACTC
The DNA here is from genome assembly GCA_037975125.1 of Latrodectus hesperus. NCBI lineage: Eukaryota > Metazoa > Arthropoda > Arachnida > Araneae > Theridiidae > Latrodectus > Latrodectus hesperus. Next base: position 147,813 of record JAJQOW010000236.1, read on the forward strand.
TTAATCTTTAACCTGAACATTTTTGCCCAATTTTTTGTCACCATAGCAAAAATCTGTTAAAACTTTTGAGGGGAAAAAGAAAGGACAGGAATTACAAGGCTTTTGAAATTTCTGGAATTTTATCTTGACTTTTTATGTAAATCGTGAATAACTTTTCAAGATTAAAATAGAGGAATATATAGAATTATGACGAATGTCTTCAATTACCATAGACGCTAGTTGCATGATATGTGAAAATTCAAATAATGTTAATAGCAAAATTTTATTTTCTTAAAGCTAAGAATGAATGTCAATGTTTTTACTTCCTGCTTTGTTTTAGTGGTGTTTGAGAATGTAAAACGTTGTAGTTTAGAACTAATAAAATTTACAAATGGCTGAAGAAATTTAAATCTATCAGATTAAATGATGGTAAAACCAATGCCTTCATGTAATTTCCAATCAAAACGAAAACGCCTTCATGCCTTCATTTAATTAATAAATAGTCTCAGTAACTTAGGAAATGGTAAAAAATATCTGAAATTTCAACATAAAGAATTTGTATTATGAATTATTCATTTTAAATTACCTTTTAATTTTTTTACCTGGTCTATCTGGTACGGATATCTTTGTAAGAGGCATTTAAGGTGTCTTTATAAGAAAAGTCTTAGATCCCACTGCATTATTAACACACTGTGCAACTCTAATGCTTTCTTAAAATATAAAATTCTTAATCAGGGATTTCAGATCCTGTATTTAGACAATGTATCTCAGTTATCTTGATTGTTATGAATGAAGTTGGGTTTATGAACCATGTTGATGGTTATTGTAAGTAAAGAATTTTAAACTATTATATTTGGAAAAAAGTGAAAATCATTAATAACCTAAATTTCTTAGGAGAATTGGTAGAAATATTTGCACTTGACTACCAATAGTTCAGATAATTACTTTCTATGCAAGAATA